>JAOTAW010074194.1:0-10244 GCA_025629945.1 Erythroxylum savannarum
TGATTTGGTGGTTTTGACAGAGAAGGTTTGAGGGTAACAATTTTTTGTCTTTCTTCGCAAAGAAATATTGATTCTTAGATAATTGCATTCCTTAAAGCTTGTAATTACTAGTGAGATTTATTTTAAAGTTTAGGGTCAAAGTGTTAGAGTTTTAAGGTTTAGGTTTTATAGTTTAACTCTTACGATATAGGATACAAGATATATGATATAGGATCTTAGGTTATAGGTTATAGGTCGAAGGTATTAGCATTTAGGATTTGGGACCATGGTTCAAGATTTAAGGTTTCAGGTTTAAAGTTCAGAGTTTAGATTTTAGGTTTTAGGATTTAATATTTAGAATTTAAGTTTAAGGTTTAGGATTTTGTTGTATTTGTTGAGTACACCATTTTAAAAGCATGCTGCGAATAAAATTTTAGAATGTTTATGTGCTTTCTTGACTAGTTAATATCTTTTCCCTTTTTTTTTCATAATGCATGCTTATACTTGGTATAATCTCTACTTTTTCATGTTAAAAAATTTTGACTTCTTTTTTGATTCTACAATTTGGAGCACAACTGGAGATGTTGTAGGTGTTGCAAGCTCGATGACCAAAAATCTATCTAAAAGATGTGAGAATCCTGCTTGATATTCTTAACCTATCGTTGATCGAGGGATAACACTTAACAAGGTTAGTTTATATTGGGATAATGCCTTTTTTCTTTATCGTTTTGATACATAACATTTTTCCATAAATAATTATAATTGCTTAAGATGTTTCTTGTAGGCTTTAGAATTCGTCGTCCTGTCTTTGGAAGAAGAACTGGTTTCTGCCAGCACTTCGCAATAACCATCCTACAAAAATATAATCTAACAACTCCAAAGCTTTTAGTACGTGTGATTATAGCATTTCATTGCGCATATAACCTTTGCTTCAATATAATAATTGTTTATACCTACAATTTCTCGCAGAAAACGACTCCGTTGATGATGACAATGGCTGGATTTCGTGCCTTTGATAGAGAAGTTGTGAAGGTAACAATTTCTTGTCTTCCTTCTTAAAGAAATGTTGATTATTAGAGAATTGCATTCCTTAAAGCATGTAATTAATAGGGAGTTTTCTTTTATGTTTAGGGTTAAAGAGTTAGAGGTTTAAGGTTTAGGTTTTATAGTTTAAGTCTTACGATATAGGATACAGGATATATGATATGCGATCCTAGGTTATAGGTTATAGGTTATATGTCTTAGGTATTAGCATTTAGGATTTCGGACCATGGTTCAAGATTCAAGGTTTAAGGTTTAGAGTTTAGAGTTTAGAGGTTATATTTTAGATTTTAGGCTTTAGGATTTAAAATTTAGTATTTAAGTTTAAGGTTTAGGATTTAGTTGTATTTGTTATGTTCACCTTTTTAAAAGGATGTTGCAAGTAATATTTTAGAATGATTATGTGCTTTCTTGACTAATTAATATCTTTTACCTTTTTTGTCATAATGCATGCTTATACTTGGTATAATCTCTATTTTTTCCTGTTAAAAATTTTTGACTTCTTTTTTAATTTTGCAATTTGGAGCACAACTGGAGATATTGTAGATATAGCTTTAGGTGTTGCAAGCACGATGACCAAAAATCTATGTAAAAGATGTGAGGATCCTGCTTGATATTCTTAACCTATCATTGATCGAGGGATAACACTTAACGAGGTTAGTTTATATTGGATCAATGCCTCTTTTCTTTATCGTTTTGATACATAACATTTTTCTATAATTAATTATGATGGCTTAAGATGTTTCTTGTAGGCTTTAGAATTCGTGGTCTTGTCTTTGGAAGAAGAACTGGTTTTTGCCAGCACTTAGCAATGGCCATCCTTCAAAAATATAATCTAACAACTCCAAGGCTTTTGGTAAGTGTAATTATAGCATTTTATTGCACAAAGAAGTTTTGCTTGAAAATAATTATTATTTACACCTTCAATTTGTCGCAGAAGACGGCTCCGTTGATGATTACAATGGCTTGATTTGGTGGTTTTGACAGAGAAGGTTTGAGGGTAACAATTTTTTGTCTTTCTTCGCAAAGAAATATTGATTCTTATATAATTGCATTCCTTAAAGCTTGTAATTACTAGTGAGATTTATTTTAAAGTTTAGGGTTAAAGTGTTAGAGTTTTAAGGTTTAGGTTTTATAGTTTAAGTCTTACGATATAAGATACAGGATATATGATATAGGATCCTAGGTTATAGGTTATAGGCCGAAGGTATTAGCATTTAGGATTTGGACCATGGTTCAAGATTTAAGGTTTCAGGTTTAAAGTTTAGAGTTTAGATTTTAGGTTTTAGGATTTAATATTTAGTATTTAAGTTTAAGGTTTAGGATTTGGTTGTATTTGTTGAGTACACCATTTTAAAAGCATGTTGCGAATAAAATTTTAGAATGATTATGTGCTTTCTTGACTAGTTAATATCTTTTTCCTTTTTTGTCATAATGCATGCTTATACTTGTTATAATCTCTACTTTTTCATGCGCAAAAATTTTGACTTCTTTTTTGATTCTGCAATTTGGAGCACAACTGGAGATGTTGTAGGTATAGTTGTAGGTGTTGCAAGCTCGATGACCAAAAATCTATCTAAAAGATGTGAGGATCCTGCCTGATTTTCTTAACCTATCATTGATGGAGGGATAACACTTAACGAGGTTAGTTTATATTGAGTTAATGCCTCTTTTCTTTTTCGTTTTGATACATAACATTTCCTATAAGTAATTATGGTCGCTTAACATGTTTCTTGTACGCTTTGGAATTCGTCGTCTTGTCTTTGGAAGAAGAATTGGTTTCTGCCAGCACTTCGCAATAACCATCCTCAAAAATATAATCTAACAACTCCAAGGCTTTTGGTAAGTGTGATTATAGCATTTCATTGCGCATATAACTTTTGCTTCAATATATTAATTGTTTATACCTACAATTTGTCGCAGAAAACGACTCCGTTGATGATGACAATGGCTGGATTTGGTGCTTTTGATAGAGAAGTTGTGAAGGTAACAATTTTTTGTCTTGCTTCTTAAAGAAATGTTGATTATTAGAGAATTGCATTCCTTAAAGCATGTAATTACTAGTGAGTTTTCTTTTATGTTTAGGGTTAAAGAGTTAGAGGTTTAAGGTTTAGGTTTTATAGTTTAAGTCTTACGATATAGGATACAGGATATATGATATGCGATCCTAGGTTATAGGTTATAGGTTATATGTCTTAGGTATTAGCATTTAGGATTTCGGACCATGGTTCAAGATTCAAGGTTTAAGGTTTAGAGTTTAGAGTTTAGAGGTTATATTTTAGATTTTAGGCTTTAGGATTTAAAATTTAGTATTTAAGTTTAAGGTTTAGGATTTAGTTGTATTTGTTATGTTCACCTTTTTAAAAGGATGTTGCAAGTAATATTTTAGAATGATTATGTGCTTTCTTGACTAATTAATATCTTTTACCTTTTTTGTCATAATGCATGCTTATACTTGGTATAATCTCTATTTTTTCCTGTTAAAAATTTTTGACTTCTTTTTTAATTTTGCAATTTGGAGCACAACTGGAGATATTGTAGATATAGCTTTAGGTGTTGCAAGCACGATGACCAAAAATCTATGTAAAAGATGTGAGGATCCTGCTTGATATTCTTAACCTATCATTGATCGAGGGATAACACTTAACGAGGTTAGTTTATATTGGATCAATGCCTCTTTTCTTTATCGTTTTGATACATAACATTTTTCTATAATTAATTATGATGGCTTAAGATGTTTCTTGTAGGCTTTAGAATTCGTGGTCTTGTCTTTGGAAGAAGAACTGGTTTTTGCCAGCACTTAGCAATGGCCATCCTTCAAAAATATAATCTAACAACTCCAAGGCTTTTGGTAAGTGTAATTATAGCATTTTATTGCACAAAGAAGTTTTGCTTGAAAATAATTATTATTTACACCTTCAATTTGTCGCAGAAGACGGCTCCGTTGATGATTACAATGGCTTGATTTGGTGGTTTTGACAGAGAAGGTTTGAGGGTAACAATTTTTTGTCTTTCTTCGCAAAGAAATATTGATTCTTAGATAATTGCATTCCTTAAAGCTTGTAATTACTAGTGAGATTTATTTTAAAGTTTAGGGTCAAAGTGTTAGAGTTTTAAGGTTTAGGTTTTATAGTTTAACTCTTACGATATAGGATACAAGATATATGATATAGGATCTTAGGTTATAGGTTATAGGTCGAAGGTATTAGCATTTAGGATTTGGGACCATGGTTCAAGATTTAAGGTTTCAGGTTTAAAGTTCAGAGTTTAGATTTTAGGTTTTAGGATTTAATATTTAGTATTTATGTTTAAGGTTTAGTATTTGGTTGTATTTGTTATGTTCACCTTTTTAAAAGCATGTTGCAAGTAATATTTTAGAATGTTTATGTGCTTTCGTGAGTAATTAATATCTTTTACCTTTTTTGTCATAATGCATTCTTATACTTTGTATAATCTTTTGTTTTTCATGTTTAAAATTTTTGATTTTGCAATTTGGAGCACAACTGGAGATGTTTTAAGTATAGCTGTAGGTGTTGGTAGGACGATGACCAAAAATCTATGTAAAAGATGTGAGGATCCTGTCTGATATTCTTAACCTATCATTGATCGAGGAATAACACTTAATGAGGTTAGTTGATATTGGGTTAATGCGTCGTTTCTTTATCGTTTTGATGCATAACATTTTAGATAAGCGACTATGATCGCTTAAGATGTTTAAGGTACGCCTTAGACTTGGCCGCCTTGTCTTTGAAAGAAGAATTGGTTTCTAATAGCGCTTAACAGTGACCATCCTTGAAAAATGTAATCCAACAACTCCAAGGCTTTTTGTAAGTGTAATTATAGTATTTTATTGCACATAGAACTTTTGCTTGAAAATAATAATTATTTACTCCTACAATTTGTCGCAGAAGACGGCTTTGTTGATGATGACAATGGTTGGATTTGGTGGTTTTGACAGAGAAGGTTTGAAGGCAACAGTTTTTTGTCTTTCTTCGCAAAGAAATATTGATTCTTAGATAATTGCATTCCTTAAAGCATGTAATTACTAGTGAGATTTATTTTAAAGTTTAGGGTTAAAGTGTTGGAGTTTTAAGGTTTAAGATTTGGTTGTATTTGTTAAGTACACCTTTTTAAAAGCATGTTGCAAATAATATTTTAGTATGATTATGTGCTTTCTTGACTAATTAATATCTTTTACCTTTTTTGATTTAATGCTTGTTTGTTCAAAAATTTTGATTTCTTTTTTGATTTTGCAGTTTGGAGCACAACTGGAGATGTTGTATGTATAGCCGTAGGTATTGCAAGCACGATGACCAAAAATCTATCTAAAAGATGTGAGGATCCTGCCTGATATTCTTAACGTGTCATTGATCGAGGGATGACACTTAACGAGGTTAGTTTATATTGAGTTAATGCCTCTTTTCTTTATCTTTTTAATACATAGCATTTTCTATAAGTAATTATGATCGCTTAAGATGTTTCTTGTACGCCTTAGAATTTGTCGTCTTGTCTTTGGGAGAAGAATTGGTTTTTACCAGCGCTTAGGAATAGCCATCCTTGAAAAATATAATCTAACAACTTCAAGGCTTTTAGTAAGTGTAATTACAGCATTTTAATGCACAAAGTACTTTTGCTTCAAAATCATAATTATTTATACCTACAATTTGTCACAGAAGATGACTTCGATGATGATGACAATGGCTAGATTTTGTGCTTTTGATAAAGAACGTGTGAAGGTAGCAATTCTTTGTCTTGCTTAAAGAAATATTGATTGTTAGATAATTGCCTTTCTTAAAGCATGTAATTACTTGTGAGTTTTCTTTTATGTTTAGGGTTAAAGAGTTATAATTTTAAGGTTTAGGTTTTATAGTTTAATTCTTGCGATATAGGATACAGGAGTTTAGAGTTTAGAGTTTAGAGTTTAGATTTTAGAGTTTAGAGTTTAGAGTTTAGATTTTAGTATTTAGGATTTAATATTTAATATTTAAGTTTAAGGTTTAGGAATTGCTTGTATTTGTTATGTTCACTTTTTTAAAAGCATGTTGCAAATAATATTTTAGAATGATTATGTGCTTTCTTGACTAAATATCTTTTACATTTTTTGTCATTAACGCACACTTATACTTGGTATAATCTCTACTTTTTATTGTTAAAAAATTTTGTTTTCATTTTTGATTTTGCAATTTGGAGCACAACTGGAGATGTTGTAAGTATAGCTGCAGGTGTTGCAAGCACGATAACCAAAAATCTATCTAAAAGATGTGAGGGTCCTGCCTGATATTTATAACCTATCATTAATCGAGGGATGACACTTAACGAGGTTAGTTTATATTGGTTTAATGCCTCTTTTCTTTATCGTTTTGATACGTGACATTTTTTATAAGTAATTATGATCGCTTAAGATGTTTCATGTACGCCTTGTAATTCGTCGTCTTGTCTTTGGAAGGAGAATTGGTTTCTGCCAGCGCTTAGCAATAGCCATCTTTGAAAAATATAATGTAACAACTCCAAGGCTTTTGGTACGTGTAATTATACCATTTTATTGCACAAAGTACTTTTACTTTAAAATCATAATTATTTATACCTACAATTTGTCGCAGAAGACGACTCTGTTGATGATGACAATGGGTAGATTTGGTGCTTTTTATAAAAAAGGTGTGAAGGTAACAGTTTTTTGTCTTATTTCTTAAAGAAATATTGATTGTTAGATAATTGCATTTCTTAAAGCATGTAATTACTTGTGAGTTTTCTTTTATGTTTAGGGTTAAAGAGTTAGCGTTTTAAGGTTTAGGTTTTATAGTTTAAATCTTGCAATATAAGATACAAGATACAGGATATATGATATAGGATCTCAGGTTATAGGTTATAGGTTATAAGTCTTAGGTATTAGCATTTAGGATTTCGGACCATGGTTCAAGATTTATGGTTTATGGTTTAGAGTTTAGAGTTTAGAGTTTAGATTTTAGGATTTAGGATTTAATATTTAGTATTTAAGTTTAAGGTTTAGGAATTGCTTGTATTTGTTATGTTCACCTTTTTAAAAGCATGTTGCAAATAATATTTTATAATGATTATGTGCTTTCTTGACTAATTAATATCTTTTACCTTTTTTGGTATAACGCACACTTATACTTGGTATAATCTCTACTTTTTCTTGTTCAAAAATTTTGATTTCATTTTTGATTTTGCAATTTGGAGCACAACTGGAGATGTTGTAAGTATAGCCGCAGGTGTTGCAAGCACGATGACCAAAAATCTATCTAAAAGATGTGAGGGTCCTGCCTGATATTTATAACCTATCATTGATCGAGGGATGACACTTAACGAGGTTAGTTTATATTGGGTTAATGCCTCTTTTCTTTATCGTTTTGGTACATAACATTTTATATAAGTATGTATGATCATTTAAGATGTTTCAAGTACGCCTTGGACTTGGTCGTCTTGTCTTTGAAAAAGAAGAATTGGTTTCTATCAACGCTGATCAATGGCCATCCGTGAAAAATGTAATGCAACAACTCCAAGGCTTTTGGTAAATGTAATTATAGTATTTTATTGCACATAGAACTTTTGCTTGAATATTATAATTATTTACACCTACAATTTGTCGCAGAAGATGGCCCCATTGATGATGACAGTTATTGAATTTGGTGGTTTTGACAGAGAAGGTTAGAGTTTAGAGTTTAGAGTTTAGATTTTAGGTTTTAGGGTTTAATATTTAGCATTTAAGTTTAAGGTTTACGGATTGGTTGTATTTGTTATGTTCACCTTTTTAAAAGCATGTTGCAAATCATATTTTAGAATGATTATGTGCTTTCTTGACTAATTAATATCTTTTACCTTTTTTATCATACTGCATGCCTATACTTGGTATAATCTCTACTTTTTCATGTTCAAAAATTTTGATTTCTTTCTTGATTTTGCAATTTGGAACACAACTGGAGATGTTGTAAGTATAGCTGTAGGTGTTGCAAGCACGATAACCTAAAAACTATCTAAAAGATGTGAGCATGCTGCCTGATATTCATAACCTATCATTGATTGAGGGATAACACTTAACGAGGTTAGTTTATATTGGGTTAATGCCTCTTTTCTTTATCGTTTTGATGCATAACATTTTCTATAAGTAATTATGATCGCTCATGATATGTTTCATGTAAGCCTTAGAATTCGTCGTCTTATCTTTGGAAGAAGAATTGGTTTCTGCGGGCGCTTAGCAATAGCCATCCTTGAAAAATGTAATCTAACAACTCCAAGGCTTTTGGTAAGTGTAATTATAGCATTTTATTGCACATAGAACTTTTGCTTCAATATCATAATTATTTATACCTACAATTTGTCGCATAAGACGACTCCATTGGTGATGACTATGGCTCGATTTTTTGGTTTTGGCAGAGATGGTTTGAAGGTAACAATTGTTTGTCTTTCCTCATAAAGAAATATTGGTTCTTAGATAATTGTATTCCTTAAGGCATGTAATCACTAGTGAGATTTATTTTTAAGTTTAGGGTTAAAGAGTTAGAGTTTTAAGGTTTAGGTTTTATAGTTTAAGTCTTACGATATAGGATATATGATATTGGATCCTAGGTTATAGGTTATAGGTCTAAGGTATTAGCATTTAGGATTTGTGACCATGGTTCAAGATTTAAGGTTTAAGCTTTAGAGTTTAGATTTTAGGTTTTAGGATTTTATATTTAGTATTTAAGTTTAGGGTTTAGGATTTGGTTGTATTTGTTAAGTTCACCTTTTTTAAAGCATGTTGCAAATAATATTTTAATATGATTATGTGCTTTCTTGACCAATTAATATCTTTTACCTTTTTTGATGTAATGCATGCTTATACTTGGTATAATCTCTACTTTCTGAAGTTCATAAATTTTGATTTATTTTTTGATTTTACAAGCTCGAGCACAACTGGATGGCAGAGAGGAAGTTTAGGTGTCCAGTTACCAAGCGCTTCCGGTTGGATTCCTAGTGGATGTGGCCAAAACTTCTCTATGAAAGAAATAATCTAGTGAAAGAGGACATGATAGACAGGGAAGAATGTCTGGATGTAAGGGCTGATATATATTTATATATTTAGCGTAAATTGTCCTATAAATTTTGTTGGGAATTATTCTTTTTTTTAATTATATTTTGATAATTACATAATTGACACATCTCTTTTTGTTTGGGGTTTTCCCTAGACGTTTCTTTACCTTATGCATTCTTGAATATTTAAAGAACAGTAGCTGAGTTTTCTCTTGTGTTGTAGGCCGTTCAGCTTGGGAAGTTTGATTACAGACTCTCAAATACGTTGGATTCAGATTTACGGAAGCTGAGATGTAGAGGAAATTATCGTGCTTTAAAGTTCACTGATCGTATTCTGGAACTGGGCAAAAAGTTGGTTGCGAGAATGAGAACAAAAAGCTAGCACTTTATTGCTCTTCACTTGAGGTAACCTCCTCTCACTTTCATTTAGTACTTGTGATTAATTTGTTAATATAGATTGTTGAACTTGTATATACATTTAAACTTGGAAAAAGATAATTCAGCAGTCTTAAGTGGTGATATTAAAATAATCATATGGGTTCTTGAAGCTCATTGATGCGTTTAAAATCATCATATAGGTTTGAACTTGATATGCCTGCGTTCTCTGGAAGCTACTACGGTGAAGGAGACAAAGAAAGGGCAGAACTTGGTGCAACTCAGGGGAGGTGGAAAAGTTCAGATGTCAGGCCCCAGCAGAGAACATCGTGCATATTAAATGAAACGGTTCAGGAAAAACGATTGAGCTGATTATTATTTCGTTGTGAAATGCAGGCAAGAAATCCTAAGAAAGAACGGCGGCACAGACGATGCCCACTTACACCAGAGGAAGTAGGTCTTATGTTGAGCGCATTAGGTTATGGAAGTGACGTTCATGTTTATGTTGCTTCAGGGGAAGTATATGGAGGTGAGGAGACATTAGCACCACTCAAAGTTTTGTTTCCCAATCTTCGATCGAAAGAGACTTTGGCTAGCAAGGAGTAGTTGGCACCATTACCATTTTCCTCTAGCATGGCTGCTCTGGACTTCATTGTTTGTGATGAAAGTGATGTTTTCGTTTGTAACGACAATGGAAACATGGCCAGATTGTTAGCGGGAAGAAGGTATGCTCCTAACAACAATGGAGGGGTAAGGAATTCCCAAGAGCGGGAAACTGATTCACGATCACAGATTCTGCGATTCACTTTCTGGTGTTCATA
>JAOTAW010074199.1:0-10244 GCA_025629945.1 Erythroxylum savannarum
CCAAAAGGATCTACCCCGTAGCAACACTGCATGTACCCACATAGTCCATGTAGAAGATCTGTCTGTGAAGAGTCGCCACACATACTTAAGCGTAGCCGCCCTATTCCAATCCCTGATCCTCTTAACACCAAGGCCACCCTCCTGTCTCGGAAGACACACTGACTCCCATGCCACCTTAGCCCCAGTGTGGGACAATGAAGTACCCCTCTAGAGAAAAGCTGACAGAATACTCTCGATGCGGCGAGTGATACTAGCAGGCAGTAGAAACATACCAGACCAGTAGACCTGGATAGAGAAGAGTACTGATCGAATAAGCTGCAACCGACCCGCATAGGTAAGAGATGCTGAAGTCCACAGTTGAATCCGAGAAAGTATCCTCTCCACCAAAGGAAGACAATCAGCATGCCTCAATCATGTAGTGATAAGTGGGACACCCAGGTAACGGATCGGGAGGGCACCAATCTGAAGCCCGAGGACACTCTGTAAAGAGGAAATCTCCACCTCTGGGATCCCTGAAAAAAAGACTCGACTCTTATCCGAGTTCATGGCCAACCCGGATACCCTCTCAAAAATGGTCAGAGCCTGCCGGATGATCTGAAGAGAATCGGAATCTGCACGACTGAAAATCATCAAATCATCCGCAAAACATAGATGAGTGAGGGAAAGCTGTCGACACCTCCAATGATAGCCATAACTCGGAGACGCTGTCACCTCTCGCAGTATCCCATCCAGCCCCTCCATCGCCAGTACAAACAGATAAGGAGAGAGGGGATCCCCCTGTCGCACCCCCCGTGTGGCAGAAAATAACCATGAAGGGAGCCATTAAGAGCTACCGAGAAATGTGCAGAGCGAAGACATACCTCAATCCATCTGATCATGCCATCCGGGACTCCGATGGTCCTCAAGCCCAGTAAAATGAACTCCCAGCTGACTGTATCAAAAGCCTTACGAATATCAACCTTGATAGCACACCGTGGTGGTGAACGATCAAGGTGATAATCGTGCATCAACTCCTGGGTAAGAAAAATCGCATCTGCAATCTGCCTGCCCGGGACAAACGTCATCTGAGCTCTCCCAATCACCTCTGGTAAGACAACTTTAAACCAATTTGCAATGACCTTTGAGATGCACTTGTAAAGGACATTGCAACAAGAGATCGGTCTAAAGTCACTCAAGGTCTGCGGACTCTCCACCTTGGGAACCAAAGTAATCCTAGTAGAATTCACCCAACGAGGCATAGCCGAGGTAGAGAAGAAATACCGCACCGCTGCTCTGAAGTCTACTCCTATAATATCCCAACACCTCCTAAAGAAGAAAGAGGTGTAACCATCAGGCTCCAGAGCCTTATCCTCCGGAATGGAGAATAAGGCGTGACGGATCTCCTCATCCAAAACTGGAGCCACCAGTGACTGAACCATATCACCCGGGATACGTCGGGTGAAAAAGCGAGCAGCATCATCTGGAGGAGGCGAGGGGGATGAGCAGAGAATACCCTGAAAAAAATCCACCGCCATCTGCCCCAAGGCTCCCTAATCTGTGATAATCATGCCAGTCCCATCATCCAATCCATGTATTCGACCTCGGACCTGGCGATGGATCAAGGATCTGTGGAAAAAACTGGTGTTCTGGTCCCCCAGAGTAAGCCACTAAATCCTGGATCGCTGTCGATAGAATGACTCCTCATCCTGCAGTAGTCTGTGGTACTGTCGAGCGAGATGGCGCTCTATAAGGCCGAGATCTGGTGAGTGCAGTGAAACATCAAGGGCTGCCTGAGCGGAGGCCCACTAGGTCCGTGCCTCCCTAACCCTGCTAGAAATATGGCTGTAGTCCCGAAAATGGAAGGACTTCAGCTCTCTCTTGAGTAGACCTAACCGGTGAGTCAAACAGAACATCGGGTCGCCTCGCACTGATGTAGCCGAAACCCTCCTTACAAGTTCTAAAAAGTGGGGATGATCAGCCCAACATTTCAGAAACTTGAAAGGAGTGGGAGGCCGGCGTCGCTGGGAACCAAACTGAACCACTAAAGAGCTGTGGTCAGCAATATCACGTGGCAGGACCTCTGTAAATGTATTCGTCCATGAGGTGAACCATGCGGAGTTGCCAAAACTCCAATCCAAACGCCTAAGAATGGAATCTTGTCCCTCCCGACCATTATGCCAAGTATAACGCAGACCCCGGTAAGGAAATCGGAGCAACTCAACATCACGTAAACACTCCCCAAACTCATCCATATGTCGATACCACCCGATATCCCCGCCGACTCGGTCCGAATAGCTGAGAATGGCATTAAAATCACCCAGCACCAACCAAGGCATAGAAAAAAATCGGTCGGCCTGACCGCGGAGAAAATTCCAAAGCTCTCTCCTAGTACCTGGATCCGTGGAGCCATAGACTAATGTAAGGCCAAAGACGGAACCCTCTCGCCGCTGAGTCACCTCACAGCTAATGCCCTGAAGAGTGGACGCCAAATGTCGTACCTCAAACAGACTGAGGTCCCAACATACCAGAATACGACATGTTACCTGATCCGTCACATTACTCAAATAATCCCATCCATGACAAGTAGCCGAAACTACACCCGCTAAAGATGGAGAAACTACTTTGGTCTCCAAGAGACCAACCAATCCAAGATCGTGATGCCGAATCCAATCTCTAACTGCTCGTTGAGTGTGAGGACCATTAAGGCCCCGAATATTCCAATTTCCGATCATAGGAAATGGAATATAAAGCCAAGTCAGCAGAAATCAAAGAGAGGGGGGAGTCCCCTCACTCACGCCATCGCCCGTCAACCCCCGAATAGGAATAGGCGAGTCACCAACTGGAAAATTGCCGAAGAGGCAAGCAAAACGAGAGCCATGGCTGCTACTGGGAATGGAGGCCTCAGTACTAAGGAGACAAGGCATCCTGCTAGGGGTGGACCTCATCTCTGTAGAAGCCGCTGGACTAGGCGTCCGACTTGGGCTAATGCTCATCTGAGCAGGCTCAGGTCGACATGGAGCTGGTGTAGGCCGAACTGTGGGCCCGGTATAAGGAGCATCTGAGGATCTCGAACCATCCTGAATAGGGCTCTGGATCACAGCCCTGGCCACTGGGGAAGCTTTAGGTGAAGCTGGAAGCTGAACGGGGTCAACCTGAGGTGCAACCGGAAGGGGTGCAGCTACGGGCTGGGGAGTCGTAGGGACCAGTATCACATCCCGTGGAACTGGTGAAGTAGCAACTGGTGCAACTGGTATCTCGGTGGCAGGAGGAGAGACTGGAGGTGCAGCATCCTGTGGAGGGGCGCAAAAGTGTCCAAAAACATGACACGTGGAGCATCGCCTGGGAGTCCACTAGTACTCCAATCGAATACGAATCGGCTCGGGACTCAACTTGCAGCGAAAGGCAATCTCGTGGATCGGCTCTAAATTAGCAGAAAGCTCGACACATAGCTTAGCAAAATCGAGACGGGTGCGGGCAGAGGTATGCCGGTCATAGAGAAGAGGTTGCCCAATCTGGTGGCCGATGAGGTCGAGACTACGCTCGTTCCATAAACAAAATGGCAACCCATATAGGCGGACCCAAACAGGGACGCGGGTTACGCGGGATTTATCGTACTGAAAATGTGGGTGCCATTGTTGGAGCACGATGGCCTTTCCGCCAAAAAGCCACGGGCCCCGCTCGAGGATAGCTTGTGAAGCTTCCTCAGACTGAAAACGGAATAAAAAGAAACTCGTGCCTGTAGACAGGACATCCTCAAGGCCTAGGGTCTTCCAAGTACGTGTAGCAAGAGTCCGCATAGCCGGAAAAGGCATGCTATGCCCCGGAAAAAATCCGACGAGACAACGAGTCCACTGGTGTAAACTCTCATCAATACAATCATCCGAAAGCTCAAGCATGTCTTCCGAAGGCCTTCCAGCCATAATCGGGAAGCGAAATCCAATATTGGAATCCGTGGTAATACTAGCTTTCTCAGCCCAAGAGAAGTCAGAGGGTTTCTTTCCAGGGTTCTTCCTAGGTTTAGCATGCATACTAGGAACAGGGGCATGTAATGAATTGTTCGAGAGTGCAGATTTGAAAGTAAAAGTACGTCCTCCTTGGGCTTGTGGGTTGGGTTGCGTCAGTCCAGAAACTGCTGGGTCCTGAGATGTGGGCTGCCCCTTCAACCTCTCAATGGTTGATGGGTCTTGGAGCTGCAACCCAACAAGAGGGCCTCCTTCATGTGGACCAAGGGCTATTGGGGGGAGCCCATTGGGAGCCACTTGTGAGTGGGCTGGAGGGTTAGGTCGCAGCCCACTTACAAGTTCATTGCCGTGGCTATTGAGAGCCGGCGAGGGTGGGAGAGCTGGTAGCTCCATGCCGGCAGCAGATCCAGATGGGGCGGCGGGAGCAGCTGGCGACGGTGAGCACGGCGTCGGTGGAGCAGGCGACGTCCCGAGCTGCAGTCCGGTAGCCTCCTTCGCGCGATGTGGGTGGGTCGGCGTTGGGGGAGAGTTGCAACGTCGGGCTGCATTGCCCTCACCAGCGACGCCGGCTGCTCCTCCGATCAGGTAAGGGGATGGAATGAGTTGAGTTGTTACCGGTTGTGGGGACGGTGTGGCTGTCGGTGAAAGAACGGAGTGAGGGGCGGTGGGAGGGCCGAATGTGGTTGGATTTTCGAACATAGATCCCGGTTGAATGGATGAGTGTTGGACAAAACAGATAGTAGGGGTGGGTAGATCGGGAAAATCCGATTCTGAAGGTGTGTAGGACGTTGGATTCTGACTATGTTTGTCGGCGCCGGTGACCGGAGCACCGCCGCCGGCGGTGGCGTGGGCGGCAGGGCGAGCTGCTGCGGTGGCATAAGCTGTGGTGGCAGGCTGGTGGGTGGCAGTGTGTGGAAGGCTGTGTTTGGTGGCTGGAGAAAGTCTAGATTTCCTACCCATAAATTTAGAGAGAAGGCAGAGAAAAATCTCTCACTAAAAACTCCCCTAAACCCTAAACCCTAAACTTTTTTTTTTGAAGGAAGTAACATATATATATTAAGTAAAGGAGGGTTTATGTAGAAAGTAAACACAATGGCCACAGGCGGCGCTCAAAATAGAAAATAAATAAGCCACAGAAGGCTCTCAAAATAAATAAGCCAGAGGCAGCTCACAAAACGAAAACAAAGCCACAGACGACGCGAAAAATAAAATAAGCCACAGGCGGCTCCCGAAACAAAACAAAAGCCACAGGTGGGTCACGAACAAAACAAAATAGCTAGGTAGAAAGTCTCCAAATATGTCGCTGAAGAACAGGTATCTGAAGACGAGTCTCAAGGCCTAAGAGCCGGGAACGGATAAGCTCAGTAATGTCTCCAATGATGTCGTGAGTAGATCGGTGTCATCTACTGAAGATGCGGTTATTCCTCTCATACCAAAGAAAGTAGAGAGTGGCTGAGAGGAATAACCGTGAAACAAGGTGCCGGTAATCCTTACGCCGGCAGAGGTGGGTGTAAGCCCACTGAAGAAGGGGAACTCAAGAGGTCGAAGGCCAAGCAGTGTGGGTCTTCGGCTGCAGAGAATCTACACTGAAAGAAGAGGTGATCATGTGTCTCCGTAGAACTACCACAAAAGACACAAGTCGAAGAAGTCAGAACGTCGAAGGACTGGAGCTGATCCATGGTCCGGAGTCGCTCCTGTGATGCCAACCAAAGAATGAAAGAATGTCATGGAATGTGCCCAGGGAACCACAATAAATAGTGAATCGGGTCCACTGGACGTCGGGCTCGGAGAAGGTGCCAGGCAGAGTCTACAGAAAAGACTCCTGCTGAGTGACCCTTCCAAACCCAACTATCCGATTGAAGCTGCGGTCGAAAGCGGAATGAGTCCCATATCTGCTGAAGCTCATCACTCCCCTCTGGAAAAATCCAATCCCCATCACGAATAATCTCCAAAACCTGAGCATCCCAAGAGAGCCCAGTAGAAGATAGATCACGAAAGGAAAAGCGGTCACATAGGGGCCTAAACCCTAAACCCTAAACCTTAAATCCTAAAACCTAAATCCTAAACCCTAAACACTAACCCTAAACCCTAAACCCTAAAACCCTAAACCCTAAACCCTAAACCCTAAACTCTAAACCCTAAACCCTAAACCCTAAAACCCTAAACCCTAAACCCTAAACCCTAAACCCTAAACCCTAAAATCCTAAACCCTAAACCCTAAACCCGATACCCAAGGCTGAACCCAGGGTGGCCCATCGGGACAGTCGTAAGAGATAAAAATCAGAAAGGATTCAATTAAAACAAATCCTAGCGTGGCAGCAAAAATAGGGGTGCGTCGCGATGTAAGCCAAAGCTCGCCGCGACGTAGTCACAAAAAGGGGCGCTTGTCGCGACGTCATATCTGTACGTCGCGACGAACCAAAGGAATTTCGTCGCGACGTCCACTAGCTTCGTCGCGGCGAAACAAGGGAAGCTCGTCGCGACGTCCATTAGCTTCGTTTAAACAAACATACATTCACATCTATCATCAAGCTAAGCATACTCATAAACAAAAGGAACTTCAATTCTTCATATCATTACCATTCTAGGAGTTTAAACCAACTTTACTTACACAACATCATACATATCAAAGCTTAAAACAAAATACATAATGATGCTCAATGTTGATATGATTGATAAACTATCCAAAATAGTTACTAACTTAGTACAAAGATCTCTAACTATTATGGAGCTATCGATGCCTTGCAAGGATCAACTATCGTCTTGAGTCGCACCTGAGGAGGGAAAAACAATGGGTTGAGCTACACAGCTCAGTGGCTAATATATTTATAGCCATCAAGCATATATATGTATATATATGCAGCAATTCTAGCACTCATACTATATTCAAGCAATTTACACATTCATTTCAACTCACAAAGCATCTCATAACATATAACACTTAATATGCTTCATAATGAATAGTTCAATTTATGCAATGCACATCAAATGGCTCGAGGGTTCCATGAAACAGAATGAGGAAACCGAAGTTTACCCCATGAACAGAATGAGTCCATTTCGGAGCTCATATGCCACAAGCGGGCAATTGGCAGAAGGCTCTTTTCAACGTGCACATGACGAACAAAATGATTCCACTCTCGCCCAAACAGAAGAACATAATCATGTTCGGAATCATTTTATCAAAATGATATGCTTTTATGCTTTTTCTTCTTTCTTTTCATTTATACAGAATGCCATGACAGATATCAAGGCATAACGAAATTAGAATCATTATAAATTTTCATCCAATCATTTTTAAACAATTAATCACATATTCAATCAAAATGTCACGCATCTTTCAATGAATAACATAGAACATATATTCACACATAGGCAAGGATTTGGCCAATCACACAATAACTGTAAATACATTACCCACCTAATTTTGCTTGACAATCCAATGTTAATGTTGTCTTTCCTCTTGCTCTTGGATAGGACTTGGTTGGTTTCCTATAACAAACCAAGTTCTCATTCAAACAACATTCAAAGGAAATTCATAAGGCTTCACTAATCAAAATGCTAAAATTGAACTATAATCCTTTCAAAACCTAGACTTTCGGGTCAATTTTGCATAATCGTTATGATTGGGTCAATGAAGGAATTACAAAAATATTGTTCATTGTCTCAAGTTTCTAATGACATCAAAATCATCCGAAAGTTATACTCCAAACATTTTTAGACTACTCTTATACTAAAATAATATTCTATTCTCAATTTCCTTTCAAAAATTGATATCTGTAAAGACTGAATTTGAAATTCATTTCTTCACAAAACGTGTAGCCCTATGTCTTTAGTTTACTCCAAATCAAAAATTACTTCATTTGGATAACTACACAAAACGTTATGCCCAAAATACTGAAGTATGTGCGAACTTTTCCAGAAAGGAAAAATTCGCCCGAAATCAGGGGTTTACCGCAGCGAACTTCACCCCTAAAGTTGGCCGCGACGAACCAAGAAATGTTGGCCGAGACGAACTTCGACAGAGGCATACGTAGCATGTTTCATTTCTAGATTTTACTTCCTACCTCTCACAAATAACCCATCTTAAACATAAACCATCATTTCTACTTCATATTCACTTCTTTCACTACTCCATTTTAACTCAAATTCATTCACAAACACATCATAATCTATCTTTAATCATTAACCCTAATAGATTTAAGCATTTTCATAAGCCATTCATCAACAACTTCCTACACACATTCAACTTCATTTTCACTTTTAACTATCATTAAACATGCTTCTTCTAACAATCCAATGAGGGTTAATGCTTATACTTACTTGTTTTAGCTTCAAATCTTCAAGTTCTTCAAGAATCTCCAAAACCCTAGCTTTCTTCCTTCTTTTTCCTCTCTTCCACGATACTTCTCCTCTTCTTAACAAGTCAAAAATTTCCCTCTTCTAATTTATGCTCTTAATGGTTATAAGATTCCCATTTTGCCCTTCCTTTAAGCCTTATAACCTTATATGCTTAAGTGACTTACCAAGAATTCCCTTTATGCATTCTTACAACTTTAATTCAATAAACCCATGAAATAAATCCTACTAACATAGACATAATAATTAACTCCCAAAATTATTCCATCAAGACCTCATAATTTATTTAAATCATGCTTAACTAGAGAAAAATTTCGGGGGCCAACAATGCATATATCTGCTCATTATTCCTACTTCTTGTTAAATGTCAGGCCTTGTATACACCATAGCATACATCAAGCTACCAACTGCATTTGAATACGGTACCTTCGTCATATACTCTCGTTCTGCATCTTTCTTTGGATATAAGGAAGCACTAAGCTTTATATAAGGAGCAAGCAGAGTACTAATAGGTTTTGACATTTCATTCATACCAAAATGTTATAGTACCTTTTTCAAATATTGCTTTTAAGTCAAACACAGTCTCTCTAACTTTCTGTCTCTGCTTATCTATATGCCAAGAATCTTCTTAGCTTCACCTAGATCCTTAATTTCAAACTCGTGATTCAACTCATTCTTTAATCTCTCAATTTCTCTTAGATTCTTTGAAACTATCAACATATCATCAACATATAGGAGAAGATAGATGTAGGATCCATCTTATAGCTGACATAAATACACACAATGATTGTATTTACTTCTTGTGTACTTCTATCTCATCATGAACTTATCAAATCATTTATACCACTGCCTTGGAGATTGCTTCAATCTGTATAATGATTTCTCTAATCTTTATTCCATATTCACCTTACTAGCAACCTTAAATCTCTCTGGCTGAGTTATATAGATTTCCTCTTCCAAATATGCATGTAAAAATGCATTGCACTAACTCCAATTCTAATTGTGCTACCAAGGCTAATAGAAATGTAATAGAGGAGTGTTTTACCACTGGAGAAAAGAATTCATTATAATCAATTCCCATTATGTAGCCTTTAGCCACTAGTATTGCCTTGTAACGAACTTCATTCTTGTAAGGAAATCTTTTCTTTGCATATACCCATTTGCATCCAATTTCCTTCTTTCCCTTTGGTAGACTAGCTAGCTTCAATTTCTGATTCTTATGAAAGGAATGCATTTCTTCATTCATGACTATCCTCCACTTATCTTCTTTAGAACTTTGGATTGTTTTATGATTAGTGATAGGAGCTTCATCATTTGCAATTAGAGATACGTAAGCCACCATGTCATTAAAGCAAACAGGTCTTTGAATTCTTCGCTTTGGCCTACTTAATGCAATTTATTCATGTTGTTGTTGTGGTGTTTCTTGACCTTGAACATGTTCTTCATTCGACTCCTCTTCTAAAATAAGAGTGTCTACATCTACTTCATCATTTATTGCTGGGTTTATAATCCTTTTTTCAAACTCCACCTATTTTAGAGTTTCTTCCTTATCTCTAAACACCAAAGGCAATATCCTTTCACACTAAAAGTGACTCCCATGAAAATTTCTTTCCTTGCTCTTGGATCCAACTTTGATTCCTTAACGTGGTAATATACAGTGGAACTAAACTCACATAAGGAATCATAATCTATATCAAGTTTTCCAAACCATACTTCCAAAGGCGTCTTGCCACCAATAGTGGTTGATGGTCAGCAATTTATAAGGTCACTTGTATATGATACAACCTCAGCCCAAAATTGTCTGCCAAACCCAGCATTGAGCAACATACACTGAACTTTCTCCAGTAATGTATAGTTCATGCGTTCTATCTGTTAGTATAAGTCGACTTGTATGTGATGTAAGGCGACTTATCTTGTCACGATACCCATAAGGCGACTTGTCTAGTG
>JAOTAW010074262.1:0-10228 GCA_025629945.1 Erythroxylum savannarum
ACACATATCACGGAGCAAAGCTCAACGTGCACTCACATATATCACGGAGCAAAGCTCTACGTGGAAGCGCTTCTTAAGGCAATTCAGTCACAACGCCTTTATCTGAGCATGCATTTTATGAAATGCATCAAACACTGATTATGCCATATCAGACAATCATATATGATGTTCAATCAGAAACTTATAGTCATCGGACCTTAGTCCGGCATTCAACATACGTTGAGAATTCACATATCATAAGATGTTCAAACAAACTCATAATCATCGGACCTAGGTCCGGCATTCAACTTTCGTTGAGAATTCACATGATATTCAGAATTTCATAACACTCAGAATTTTCACAGAATTCACAGAAATTAAAGTCACAATCAAAACACTTCCAATATATTCCCACAATACAGACCTCCTCGGACAATTAAAGTCCGGAATTCATAAACAAATCGCAAGCAGTATAATAATATTGGAAGCGATCAAACAAATCAAATCACATCAATCCTAGGAAATCATCTAGGTTGACTCACAGTACGCTCCAATAAGCTATTGCCTGGATGGTCCGGCAATGTCTGACTGGCGTCCAACACGCTCCTCTAAAATAGGCAAAACACAATCACAAATATCACACTTTGCACAAATGCACAATTTTTCTTTTATGTATATCAATGTATAGAATGTATGCACAATGCATGTTCAATGACAATTCTGGGGTACACTAAGCGATCCTTATCAAAGAACCATTCAGATATCAAGGCCCTCAATAACCATGAATCTTTACAATTGGATTGAACCAAACAATGTTAAACAATTTCATAACTTCATTGATTACTTCAGGTTTTTCCTCTAATACAAACATGGGTCAACTTCCACACTAAATCAGATAAGGTAAATGACCAAATTGGACAAAACTTCCTTCTGTGAAGTTGTTCTCCCATTTATTAGTTTTCTAATGACACCAAATTCATTTCATTTCGATCAGTATACAAATAGATATACTTAAAATACCTTATACTATTCTTAAGTTCCAGCAGAATTCTTACCTCAACTTCCAACCAAAACTTGAAAATCTTAAAGACCGAATTAAAATTTCATTGCTTCATAAAAGTTGTATCCCTATGTCTCTAGTTTACAGAGAATCAAAAATCACCTAATTGAGATAAGTATAGAGAAATTTATGGTCAAAATACGAATGTATGTTCGAGCAGTCGAAGGAAGGATGCTCGCCGCGACGTGGAGAAAATATGAGGTCGCGACCTACAGCCTAAAAATCAGTTTTCTCGGGATTTCTTGCAACGTTCGCCGCGACGAGTTCAAGGGGGGGGTCTCATACGTCGCGACGTACAAAAAAGAATGAGTCGCGACGAACTCAAGGGCTATTACACGTCGCGACGTACACAAGGATATTGGTCGCGACGTCTGGTTCTGAACTCGTCTTCCTCGATTTTCCTCTTATCAATATTCTGCATTCCTATGTTTAATCTCACATCAATTAACTAAAACAACGTTCAAATAATTCTTCTAACTCATTTATAACTCAAACACTCACATGCAACTCAAAAATCCAAAATTTATACTTAAATCTCAACTATACTTCTCCGGATGATCACGGACAGAACACATGCATTTACTCTTTCGACTTTTCTCAAAATCTTAACAGAATATTTACAAAACTTCAATCTAGAGTTCAAGAAACACCATTTTAACAGACTCTTACTCTCAATCGATCATCAACTCCATCCAACACCGAATCTGACTTTATTAATCTCACATGTATGCATTTCCTATCACTGGCAAACATCCAATATAATAACAAAGCTCAAATTAACACATGACTTACTTGAATCTGCTACGAAATCCAGCAAAGAACAGATTAAAATCAGCCAAAAGTCTCACAAATCTCCTTCGGATGACATGTTTCTTCACCGAGAATGCATGAAACGCCTTCTTCCTAATTCAAAGTCACACTCGGTGTTCTATGCATGCGTTACACGTGTCCTACATGTGTCCTAACTCCATCAAGCCATATGTCACAAGTGAATAGCCAATTTTCACAATTAAAAGCCACTTGTCCCAATTATAGGTTGCCACATGTCACCTTATAATTGGCCACTAAATCAATATTTTTCACAAAAAAATTCTCTAAAATTCCGAAATTGCGTAAAACACATTTTAATCATAATTAACAACTTAATTGTACCTGGAAAATGTCATGAATGCATGTACAATCATATAAATGTGCAAAAATGTGCATATCACAATTAATAATGCATGATGTGCATTTTCCTAATTTCTCATCCAATTTCTCAAAATTCACAATTCCAACCCTAACATGGGTAACGGGATGTTACATTAACGGACCTTCTCTGATGAAAAAGTGCTCCCATGCCAGTTTATGTCCGTTAAACGGACATTCACAGGAGAGTATCAAGAAATCGTGATTTTTGACCCTTTTTGAGGTAAAATCATGATTTGTGGTTTTCATAAACATTTTATATCTAGACGTTTTCTTTCCAATGGTCCAAGAACGAAATCCATCCTACATTTTTGGTGAAAGTTATGATAATCGCGCAAAGACATGTCACTGCACAATTGAGGACTTAAACATGTTGGATTCTTTTGGTCATAACTTCCTTATCTGACCTCTAAATGAGGTGATTCTTGAAGCAATAGATTTCTAAGACATGTTTCTATCGCTACATAAAAATTAGAATCTTTTAGAGTTTATTTGTAAAAGTTTGATGGAGAGAAAGTGAGGGGTAGGTTGGGAGAGCATGATTAGGGTATGAACACATTTAGGCTTTTTAAGCGTATCTTGAGCTGTAGAACTCCGATTGAGATGATTCTTTCTTCAAAATAAACAAAAGACATAGAGCTTAAATTTCTTTGAAGAAGTAAAATTGAAATTCAGCTTTTAAGTTTTCCAAATTCTGTTCACGAATTAGGAGAAATGAGTTTGCTTATGGTGATTGATTTGTATGGGCACGCCATTGAACAAATTGTGAGGAAATTTTTGGGATGTTATAAGAATGAAGATGAATAGATGATGGTTAAAAAGATTACAAGGACCCATACTCAAGTATTAACAGATGTATGAGTCCGCAAGAGTTGGGTTCTGAAAACAGGATCCAACATGAGTGGTATCAAAGCAAGCGGTTGGGCTCCAGAATCAAGCGAGATCTAACAAAAACACATCAAGGTACCTCAAAAACATAATATTTAATCTTTAAGGATTGTTCTAACCCATAAAATTCTTAAAAGACAAATAAATCGCAAACTAACACAATTCTACCCTAAACACATACTAAACAATCGAATAAACGACTATGCACATATCAAACTATACCTTAAAATACGATTCATTTCACACCTATCACCCCCATCATCCGGAACTAAATTGTATTGTGGCAATCCCCTTCATAATGTCTTTTCTCTATAGAAAATGTGGAGAGGACTTCTTGAGTCAGCTCTTTGTTTAACAATATCTTTACCAATAATTATGGACTCTTTGGTTTATACAAAAGGACTTTATCATAAGGATTCTCTTCTCTGAGTTTCTTCAACATACCAATGACAGAGTCTAACCTGTCTCCCATTTCTTTTATCTTTTTTTACACAAGGTTTGGAATAGAGGCTGAGAGTTCTTGAATTGATTCAAAGTTGGTTCAGTAACCACTTTAGAGTGACCCTTAATAGTCACCTCTGCATCTTCTTCCTTGCGGAGCTTCTTTGCACTAGACTGGGTGATTTCCATTAGCTTTTCCCCTAGATTTGTTTTAGTTGTGATTGATAAAATCCCTTTAGGTCTCTCCACTAGAGATTTAGCCAGTTGGTCAATTTTTATTTCCATATTTTGTATGGATGCTTCATTTTGTTGATGTTTTGCATTGTAATCTTGAATGAATTCCAATATCATCTCATCCATATTTGGTTTCTTTAGTTGTGATATTTGTGCTTAAAATCCTAGTAGAGGGTTATTCCTTTATTGTCTATGATTTCCCCATAAGAAGTTGGGGTGGTTCCTCCATCCCGAATTGTACGTGTTACTATAAGGGTTATTTTGGTCTCTTCGAGCGTTCCCCAAATAGTCTACATGCTCAAGGTTGATCAGATTGACAATCTTGTCCTGGGTGATCAACGCCACACGATTCACACTACATCACTCATCCCTGTGGAGCCATTTATTTGTCTTTCTCCTTAGGGCTTCCACTTGATTTGCCAACCTTGTTATTGAATCTGCCTTGTATACTCCAAATGGCCTATTAATGCCTCGTTCTCTAGCCGAGCACCACTGTTAGTTATTCATGGCCATGTCTTTATTCAACTCTTGGGCCGCTTTAGGTGTCTTACTGTTTAGTGTCCCTTCAGCTGCTACGTCAATTGATTTCCTTGTATTCTAAATTATCCCATTACAAAATATTTGGACTTGCATCCATAGAGGTAGTTTATGATATGGGCATCGTCGAAGCATCTCCTTAAACCTCTCCTATATATCATACAGTGATTCTCCTTTAGCTTGGGAGTAAGATGAGATTTCATTCCTCAGCTTTGCAGTCTTCTCAGGAGGAAAGTACTTTAGTAAAAAAAAATTGCCATTTAATCCCATTTGGTCAATGAAGAACATGGCATTGAGTTAAGCCACTATTTTGCCTTCCCTTTAAAGGAGAAAAGAAATAGCTGCAATTTAATGGCGTCATCATTCGCTCCATTTATTTTGAAAGTGTTGTAGATCTATAAGGAGTTAGAGATGTGTGTATTTGGATCTTCATCTCGAATTCCATCAAAATGGATTGACTGTTGCACCATATGGATGATGCCTGACTTGATCTTAAAATTATTGGCTTGTATAGTCGATCTTACTATATTGGATTTCGAGTCATTTAAGTTTAGCCTATCATAATCAAAAATCGTTTATGGTTGTTCCACCATATTGCAAGATCCTTCAATATTTGTGTGACCTTCTAAGTCCTCTATCTGATGATCTAGTTCAGACTCCTTAAGGTTTGCATACAACAATTCTTACACATATCTTTTTCTATCTTAGGATCTACGTCAAATAAGTTCTTAGTGTTACTCTTAGTCATAAACTGACATGGAGTCTAGCCTAACTAACAAAAGCTAATTAAATAACATTAAAAAAATAAAAAAGAATAAAAAATCATGTAAAGTAAAAATAAATAAATAAAACAAGACAAACGAAAGTAATGATTAGATTAACAAAACTAAAGTGTTCCTAATATTACCATACCTAGTAATGCCGCCAAAAACTAGATTGACTTAAAGTGTGTTAGTCAATATTCAACACCGCAAGTGCACAGTGTAGCTGTAGCTAGTATCAATAAATAAGAGTCAATCCCACGAGGACGTTAAGTACTAGTAATTACTATTGTCATATTATTTATCCTACGTATTGATAATGGATTTTTAACTTAAGAAACTAAAATTAAACAATGTGAATTAAAGCAAGAGATTGATGGCACTAAATTAATTATTGATATCAGATGATTATTAACTAGGCTTTGAATCCTCCTAAACCTTAACCGGTTGATTCCTCCTCATGCAATTACGTTATTGATTTATTAAACCATGGAGATTCCTAAGGCATGCTAGTAACATACCTTGAGTCTACTAATAACTAATCCTAAGGTCTCTAACTGAATTACTTTGGTTAAAACTTATAGAATTGCGTTACCATATTCTGAATCCCTCTATTAGGTTTGACCCTAATTGAAAAGATTTATGTCATCCTATCTCTAGGATAGCAATCAACTCTTTTCAATTATCATAGATCTATTCAACCTAGGATTTCTTAGTCGCTAATTAAAAAATCATATTAAAGTCCAAAAATTGGATTAATAGGGAGTAAATAGAACAGATAATTGGATCGCAATAATCAACAAACATAATTGCTTTCACAAAAGAATCAAAACATATCAAAGTGCTCAATTAGGGTTCATATATCATAAATACTAATAGAAAAATTAGTTATATATTGGTGAACACGAAATAATATCCATATGTACAAAAAATAGAATAGACAAAATTAGAATCGTAATTCTAAATCTCCCTGATTGTTCTCTATTGCATATTCAAAAAATGTAGATATCTAATCTTATACACTAATGGATCTCTCAATAAGAATCCCGCATCTTCATCTCTGTGAGCTCCAAATCACCTCTGAAACATCCAACTAATATAAAAATCTAGGTTTTTGGATTATGCAAATTCACATGCACGGCTGTGCATAGGAACATACATGTAACATCCCACTACCATAGGACATAAGCCTGACATTCTTTATAATATTCGAGCATATACCCTTTAGGAATGGCATGTTAGAGAAATCACGTTCACTTCATATGGCATCATAAAGAACATAAGTATTTAAAATGTTAACATATCTCATTTCATTAATAAAACATGTTTTACATTGTCATTTCATTACAAACCATCCATATAGTTACAATACAAAAATCATTTGTGTTCACACTGTTTATACAAAATATTCTACTTGAGATGAAAAACTAAACAAAAGAACTCTATCTAAAGTCCTTAGATGACAACTTCCAAACCTTTAAACCATATCTTGATCCCAAATGGATAATACTAAACACCAACTATATTACTTTACAAGCAAGGCATCCTCTCAGTACTTGAAATTCAACGTTGCAATTTTGATGAGTTTTTCCAACTCAATGAGAGAACCATCATCGATGTCTTCACTCAAAACATATCATATATATCACATGAATAAAACCCAACTCAATCAATATAACAAATCCTATAGATTTATGCCTTATATATCACATTATTCATCATGCTTTAACAAGCACCTTAACAATGCAGTTACTTTACTTAATCATTTTAAAATCACCTTCTGAATGTAAAAGCTTCATATATTCATCTCAGAATATTTTGCTCATTTATCACAATTCTTCATATCACCATCAAGTTCATAGGCATTTCACAATGTTATCTCAATATAATTCAACATTCATTTGTAAACAATTTCATAAACACACATAAAGATACAAATGCAAATGAGACTCACTTCAATTTTCTTTGTTATGACTGAATGCCTATTTATTGACTGTCGATCTCATATCTGTTGTAGGTACCAGGCTCATTTTAATATTCTCCCGTACTCGTTGTGGATACTAGCTTCATTAAACGTTAAGCCTAAGGCTTTGTGGGTATATATCTGAGCTTAAAGCTCTTTTCACGTTGGCTGCTCTGGTTACAACTCTTTTATTTGAACATGCATATTTATGCAATGAAGTGCAACATTTTAACATAATATATCATCAATCACTTTCCAGTTAAGAAACACATTCAATTACCACAATTCATCGGATCTATTTCTGACATTCAACATATAGTTGAGAATTCAGTTTCCTTATTCACATTCAAATCACAAACACTCCCAATACAACCCCGAATATCAAACTCCTCGGATAATCAATTGTCCAGAATCACCTATGTCATAATTATATCAATACCAATTCAATATAGAGAAATCAAGTTTAATCAAAACAATATGAACATAACACGTTTTTAATTGAGGTCACACATCTAGGTTACTCACACTACACTCTAGTTAGCTATTGTCTCGATGAACCGATAATGTCTGGATGGTGTTGGTCGATTTGTGCCTCTAAATCAAGCAATACACATATGTACACATCATTACTTGATTAATTAATAAATACTCAAATTTACACATGTATATGTGTCGTGTTTATGCATGCTCAATTGATCATTCCGGGTACGTAACCTTATTCACAAATCTTAATCATTTATACATCATGACTTGTACATCATTTAGTTTGCAATTAGGTTTATGCCTTAAGTAAACTTTATCACTTTCCATTCATCATTCATAAATTCATCATTTTTTTAGTATTATACATTCACACAATTTCCTCAATTCTTATTCAATCATCCCTAATTCACCATACTGATATTCTTTGGATCTCATTTTCATTCATAAAAACATCTCTATACTATTAACAAATCATATTTTACACTTATCTTTGAACATTTTCATGATCAAAAATCTCTTATAACACACACATAATTGTTTCTTTAAATCTGAAATTTCAGCAAGCTAAATCTATACATTCACCAAACTTTTTCTAGCAATATATTTTCATACATTTACTCAATTCTCATTCATAATTACCCCATGTTCTTCAATGCTCATTCATCTATACCTTATACACATTTCTCATGTCCTTTAAGATCACGTTTACATTAAAAGAACTCATTTATTCCTTTAACAAATCAAAATTTCCAGATTTGAACTCAACATATCAAAATAGTCCATTCTTTAGATATAGACATCAATTAACTACATAAACTTATCAAGATATCTTCTGGCCAAATTGTTTTACATAAGCATTAATAAGACATCAATAATCATTTTTCATGTTTTATACTTTGATTAATTCGAGCTCTAAAGTTCCAAAAAATTAGGAAATAATATAAGGTTCCTGCACAGGGGTCTGTCACAGGAAGTATTAGGAAAACAAGCATAACTCAAGCCCTAGTCTTTATCAAGACACTTTCACAGAGATCAAGATAAGACCTATATCTATAACTTTGATTCTTTTAGTTTCTTAAAATTCATGCCCTAAAGATATGTAAAATAGATCAAAAGAGGAAGATAAAATTGAAACTAGAATTTCGACCTACAACTCTAATTTTCCATATTCAAGAACACCTATCTTTACCATGAATCCACCTTCATTTATACTTAAAATCCCAACTTAAATCATCCATACAACAGTTTATAGACTACCATTTTCGAATATGTAAAAACAGACCATAAAATTATCCATTTATTCTCCATTTCTAGCACATCTTCAACATCAACATCATACACAATCTATCCCAATTCAATCATCATAATCTTTCTATTATAACATGCCATAAAGAACAACACTTTACTTACTTATTTAGCTTCCAATTCCAGCTTAATTCATCAAGTTAACCTAGTCCTCCATGCATGCAAGATCATCACAAATTCAAGGTGGGATTAGATGACTTTTAACTATGATAAAACAACAACAATCAGCTGGTTCTTTAGCTATTTTGTGAAGGGTAAAGGCATGTATTTGGTGTGGTAATTTAGCATAGCTTCAAGAAAAACACAAGAAGGGGAGATAGAAGCAAGTTTCAGTAGTGAGAGATGAGAAGAGAAGAAGAATGAGCTAAGCCTAAACAACACTGTAGAAATGTTAGTCCTAAGGTGCTAGGTGTCATCCAATTAATTTGCCATATGTCTAAAGGCATGTCCTCCATTTATCATGTAAATATATTGCTATATGTCACCAATAAAGCTAGGTCATATGTCATGTAATCAAAGCTGCCAATTGTCATCAACTTACTAATCCACTTGTTACATAATGATCAATGCCAAATGTCACTCAATTATAAGCTTAATCATTCTAATTTTCATGTATCAATTTTTCTTACTACTTGGCATTTTTCCTAGAACAAATATATATTTAATTCCTTAATTTTCTAATTATATCAATTAATTCCAAATTCACTACTTGTATTTAATCAAACCAAAATTCAAGACATAAATGTTTCACAATTCACATCATGAACGTTTTAATCTTTTTATATCCTGCAATGAGTCAATTGAGTGCGTATGCATTCCTTATAATGTGTACAAAATCATAATTCATAATTCATGTGTGTATGCTAATGATATGCATGTGAATGAAATGCATTTCATGAATTCCCAATGACAACTAAGGCTCTAAACCTTGATATAGAGAACAGGTTATTATAGTTTCAACGCCTCAAAAAATGAAAGATTTATCTACAACGCCTTTAATTTCTCTACAAATTTCGCAAATTATGCATCCAGTTTATTCCTTTGCAATCACTGAGGATGTGGTGTTGGGCCCCGAACTTTTCTTAGAAGCTAGAACTGTTAAATGAGAAATTGTTGGCAATTATTCATTTGTAAAGAAAAGGAGAATTCTTGAATTCAAAATGAAGTAGAAAAGATGGTTTAGGTACAAGATGGGTTATATATGAAATGTTGGAAGTTAAAAGTTGGAAAATGTAATTGAAACATGTTCATTCAGTATGCTTCAGTGTTTTAGCCATACTTTTTCTCTAGTTATCCAAATGAGATGATTATTAATTTGGGTTAAATTAGAGAGTTAGGGCTACAAATTGTTTGATGAAATTGAGTTTTAATTCAGTCTCTAAGAATAAC
>JAOTAW010074287.1:0-10225 GCA_025629945.1 Erythroxylum savannarum
AATTTTGAGAACTACATCTAAACTCGTGACAGAAGCAGAGGCAGACTCTAGCTGTATAACATTCCTAGTCTTCCATATCATAGATATGGTACACATGAATGCAAGTCTAGCAGCTTTGCTTCTAAAACGTGCTCCAGTGTAGTCTTTTTGGCCCTGGGGCTTTGTCATCTCCTATGTCAAACAATGCCTGTTTAATCTCATTATCCATGATCGGGGCAGTTAATGATTCCTGATTTTCCACGCTCAATACCACACATTTTCTAACCACATCAATTTCTAATCTTTCCCGGGTGGATGAAGTCCCAAGGAGCCCTTGATGATAGCTTACAACACACTCGGCTACTTCTTCTATTGATGTTGTTTCTACTACATCCTCCTTTATGAGATGGGAAATTTCATTTTGCCTACCTCTCTTCCGAACCACTGCATGAAAATATCTGGTGCTTTTATTGGCTTCCATCAAGTGTTTGCATTTTGCCTTTTGCTGGTAAAATTTCCTCTTTGCATCTTGCATGAACCCTGCCTACTTCCTTCTAATATTCATTTCAAGTTGCAACTCTTCATCATTGGGTCTACTTAGTGCAACCTTATATCCAGCTTGGAAATCCTCTTGAGCCTTCTTGACTTTGCTTGAGATGTGGACATAAACTTCGGAGTTCAAAACTTTCAAGGGGGTTTTTAGAGCCTTCAATTTTGCACTCAAAAATGTATTGTGTTGACCCCTCTATTTCCATGTCCCAAGTATTGGCAACTATATCCTGAAAGCTAGGATGATTGAGCTACATGTTGAAGAATTTGAAAGGTTTGTTACCTCGGAAATCTTGCTATTTGAAATCAACTATAATGGGGCAATGATCCAAGTCTACCATCATATGTTGGAAGTAAGCTGAACAATTTAAACCCAATGCTCCCCATGTAGGATTTAAGAGAACCCTATCCAATTTTTCCCATAGATTGTTTTTATTTCATGTGAAGAACTCCCCTCTATATGGAGCATCTTCTAATCCCAAAGTCATTCAGAAATCTTGTATGTCTTTAAGCATGTATGTAGAGGGTGGTCGATAACCTAGTCTTTCACTAGTAGCACAAACACAATTGAAATCCCCCATTAGTATCCATGGAATCAATGGATCTGAAGCGTGCTCAATCAGATGCTGCTATAACTCCCTTCTTTTAGTCGCACTATACAACCCATACACAAATGTCATAAGGAATAACATTTGAGATGTTCAGCACTTGACACTGTAGTAAACAAATTGTTCTCCCTGTTCCAACACATGGCATTGATAAAAGAAGGGTTCCAAGCAATAGCAATTCATCCTCCTATAATAGAACCAAAATTATGACCATATTCCCATTCCTGGAACTTATTTTTCATTATGATACCCAAACCTTCTAAAGATAATTTTGTTTCAAGAAAGCAAGCAAATTTACAGTTGTGTTGTCTTATAAGGTTGACAACACTATTGTTGGCCCCTGAAATTTTTCTTGTTGAATTAAGCATGATTTAAATAAATTATGAGGTTTGATGGATTAAATTTTGGAGCTCATTATTTATGTCAAGGTTATGACATAGATTAATTGAATTGAAGCATTAATGTTATAAGAATGAATGAAGGGCATTGTTGGAAGTTCACTTAGGAGTATAAGGCCATAAGGTTTAATGGAAGGGAAAATTGGGCATTTCACACTTATTAAGAGTAGAGATTAGAAGAAGAAGAATTGTGAATGAGGGAAAGGAGAAGAGAGTGTCGTGGGAATAGAGAAAAGAAGGAAGAAAAATTAGGGTTTTTGGAGATCTTAAAGAATTTGAAGAATCTTGGAGCTAAACAAGTAAGTACATGACTCAACCCTTCTTGATTGATAGTTAGAAGTGAAAACGAAGAGGAATGGTATAGGAAAAATGTTTTAATCTTCTAGGGTTAATGATTATGTTGTGTTTGTGAATAATTTTGGGTTGAAATGAGCTTAGAAATGAAGTAGGAATGATGGTTTAGGGCTAAGATGGGTTATATTTGAAGGATGGGAAGTATAAAGATGAAGAATGTCGAAAAATAAGTTTTCGGGAGGTTTCTGGACATATTCACAGCGGCGCGCTTTTGCCCTCGCCGCAGCGAACTCCAACATTCTCACCGTGGCGAAACCCATTTTTCTGCACAGATATGCTTCGGTATTTTGGGCATAATTTTTGTTATAGACGTCCAAATGAGGTGATTTTTAATTTTTTGTAAACTAGAGACATAGGGCTACAAGTTTTATGAAGAAATGAAGTTTTAATTCAGTCTATAAAGATCTCAATGTTTTGGTGGAATTTCAGTATAGAATATCATTTCAGCATAAGGATAGTCCCAATATGTTTGGAGTATAACTTTTGGATTTCTAGACCAAATGGAATGAGTTTGGTGTCATTAGAAACTTAAGACAATGGGGGAACATTTTTCTAGAAGAGAATATTATCAAATTTTGTCATTTACTTGATCAGAGTGATCATGGAAAATTGACCCGAATGTTTGGACTTTTGGAAGAGTTTGAGTTTTTAGAATTTATCTTAGTGAATATGCAATATATGGGTCCTCAAATTGTATTCCTATTGAATGGGAATTTTGTATTTGATAAAGGGAATCAAGGAAGGCAAGAGGATCAAGAGGAGAGGCATCTTTTGAGCATGTATCCAAGCAAGGAATTCAGGTGGGTTTCATGTTTATAATTGATTAATGAGCCGTTAAAGTTTTCCAAATCAAGAGAACTAAATGATTTCAATTACTTCATATTTTTTAAATGATTTAAAGAATTTACTTATGTGTGTATATGCTTAATTGATTGAATTTGAATTGTTATGAATATGGAAAATGCATGTGTATTGTATTTTAACTTGCTTGAAAATAAAGTATTGTGAGTATTGAAAATGCATTGCAATTTATGAATTATGATCAAGTTATGCCATTGAAACATGTCATGGCATTTTGTATGAATGAAAAGATAGAAATGCTCGAAAGTTCATGCATTCGATAAATTGATTTGAGCATGATTATATGCTTCTGTTTGGGAGAGAGAGGAACGTTTCGTTAGTCACGTGCACGTCGACATATAGCCTTCTCCCGGCTGCCCACTTGAGGCCATGAGATTCTGAGAAATCGGACTCGTTTTGTTCACGGTATAAACTTCAGTTTATCCGTTTTGTTCCACAAAACTTTCGAGCCATTTGTTTGTGCATTGCATCTTTGAATTGTCAAGTATGTTGCATAAATTGAGTGTTTTGTATTGATAGTAAAGTGGATATGTTGTGTTGAAGTGATGATATTTTAAATATGAGTTTTGAGTTCGAATTGCGAATTTGACTGAGAATTTGAGAGTGAAGAACTTAATGAATTCAATATGATTTTTATATGACAAAATGAACATTTCAATGGTTTTGCTTATTCTTCATTATAAACTTGTTACCCACTAGCTTTAAGCTCACCCCCTTTTCGTCCCCACCTTCAGGTGTTGAGCAAGAGATGGAGTGAAAGAGAGTCAAGGCATCACTCCCAATTTGCTTATGTTGTATTTTGAGTTAGTTTTGGAAAACACAAGGCTTTAGTCACATTTAAGGATTTCTAGTTCATGTAACTTTTGTCTTTTGAGACTTTGGATTATTGTTGTAATTGTGGCTTGGAATGCCTTTAGATCTTATAAAACTCTATTCTTTGATGTTAAGGAATTATGAATTATGTATGGATGATGTTGAGTGGAAGTATGAATTCACGTATATGTATAAGGTTGAGTTGAAATTCGGTATACTTGAGGAAATTATCGATTGATATGATTATTTTGATTGTGAATTGTTGTTACATATATATATATATAGGTGAGATGTGTTATGAAAAAGGAATATAGAAATGGCATGAGACTTTAAGCTTCATGATTTCTTTGGATTACGCTCACGTTTGTATGACGAGCAATAATACGCATACATTTTATGGTTCAAGGGTTGGACTCTGGAAACGGGGCCCAACATGTGTGGTATCAGAGCAAGAAGAGATTACAAGGAACCACGCTCAAGTATGATGATATTTTATTAAGAGTTGGATTCCAGAAACGGGATCCAACATTGGGAGATACAATTCTTTGATACAAAATAACTAATGAAAATTACAGGTACAACTGATCCTGACTCTGACCCATATCCAAATGCAGGAGCTACTTCAACTAGATTAGCTAGATCTCCTTCGGATCTGAAAATCAACATTGCAATTTTGATGAGTTTGTGATCAATGAGTGATCCATCATTGATGTTTTCACTCAATTCAGAAACACAGAGGTAAATCATATCCCAATCTAACAAGTATTTCATAACATTCAATACTGATTATCACATCACATTTTGTAACACTCTATCAAGTACATCCAGAATATCAGATTTTCATAAGCATATCAGATAAGCTAACATTTCGTATCACAACACATCCTCATTTTCTCTTCAACTGTATTTCAATCAATTCAGTAATTCATTTCAATTCAAACATATGTTACATATAAGAATGTATATGCAGATGCACATGTGTCTCTATTCATTATTATTTTGTTATGACCGAGTACCTCTTTACTGTCCCGTATCCATTGTGGATACAGACTCATTTCATATACTATCATGTACCCAATGTGGATACCGGGCTCATTTTATATATTTCCCCGTACCCATTGTGGATACCGGGCGCATTGATAACTGAGCTTGTGGCTTTTTGGGCACATTTCTAAGCTTTAAGCTCTTTTTCATGTTGGTCACTTCGGTCACAACTCCTTTACTTGATTATGCATTTCAATGCGATGCATCGTTTCATATGCCATATTTCATTATCTTTCATTCCTGTGTGATCCTGTCACATGTATCAATTTCATCGGATCTAAGTCCAGCAATTTATATTCAAATATTCACACAGTTCATATTTATTTCGACATTTCACATTCAATTACTCTCACGTTTCATATTTATTCTGGCATTTCACATCCAATTGTTCACATATTTCATTTTCAACATATAGATCATACAGAAGCATATATAATTGAGTTACACATCTAGGTTAACTCACAATACGCTCTAGATAAGCTATTTTCTTGATGATCCAGCAATAATTGTACCATATGATTAAGTATTAAAATCATATACAATTATTAAGTATAAAAATCAAGTAAGGCACCATGCCTTTATTTATCATTCCAACCGATAAATGAAAACTTATCATGGCTCTAAGCCAAAAGAGAACAAAAACATGCATCATATATGACTCGATTATGCATATGTAAATTCCAAAACATTATTTCATGAAATAAAAGTCATCTTTTGTATTCCAAGTGCAAAGTTGCTCAAAAATGTAGTTTCATAAAATAAAACATTATTCTTTGCAATTTAAACTCAGATTTGTTAAAAATAATAACATTTCTCAAAATATGTAATAAAAATATCGGTTTTAAAAACAATGTTGAAACATTATTTTGTACCATAAAAGTTATCTTTTGTACTCCGAATGCATAGTTGTTCAAAACAATGTCATTTATCAAATACATACGCATATTAGCATCCATTTGAAATTCAATTCTACCATACGTTGCCTAGGTTCAAAATTCAAATACAAGTCATCATGCTTGTCTTAGGATGCTCTAATCCTATTTGTGAAAATATGGCTTCCCCAACTCACCTCAAAAGATGGTATACACTGTCTTACTTCAAAAATCCTCGGTACGAGTTCCCTAATTCACAGCTCTCGAGCCTTTATACAATTTTTTTTTAAAAAAGAAAAGATATTAAGTTAGCCTTGCATAGTCGGATTAAGGATACCGTTAGTGTCCTTAGCCTAGTTATGCAGTGGTTATCATGGGCCCGATGTGGTACCAGGTCGTGACAAACACCCTCAATTCTTTAATAGAACAAAACTTCATAGAACAGAAGCTAGAACTAGGTGGTACGTGAATCTTCTAACCTCACTCTTCATTACAATGCTCCCAAAGAAATTGAATATAGGTTTATAATATTAATAGATATAGAGTTATTAAAAGTAGGAGCACATAACTAGAAAACCACTCTTGACAAGTTCTTCATGGGACACAGACCACGTTTCCCTGTGATCCAAAGATGAACAATGAATCAATTGAGAGCAACAAAACCTTCCTTTGCCTCATACCTAAAATTTAAAACCCATAAACCTTTGGAGATTTCAAACCAATTTCATGCACCAATTTCATTTATAAAATCATTATTAAGGTCATATTCAACATATTGAAGAAAACTCTTTAACTTATTTGTTAGTGAAAACCAAAATGTTTTCTTTAAGGATATAAGTATTGGTGACAACATACTCATTATCCAGGAGCTCCTTAAGGCCAATCTAGAAGGAATTCTCATATTAATTGTACCATCAAGGTAGACTCCAACAAAGCCTTAGATGTATCAATTGGTCCTTCCTTTTCCATATATTAAAGGTTGTTGATTTTCTTGATATCTACATTAATTAGATCAAATCCTATCATTACAACATCCTATAGTGTTATTATAAATGGAATACCTACAAAGATTTTCAAGGTTTGTAGAGGCATAATATAGGGGGATCCTCTATCCCCCTATCTTTTTAATCTAGGAATAGAAGTCCTATCTTAGCTATTGAAGCATAACATCTCCAATAATGCCAATTTTAAATTCCACTCTAAATATAGAAAAATATTTCTTACTCATTTATGATTTGCAGATGACTTGGTTCTATTTTGTATAGCTCATCCTAGATTGGAAACTTTAAACAAATTTATCTCCATGTTAGGACTAGGTGCAAATTTCAGGAAGTCACTTTATGTTTTCATCAAGTGTAGATCCTTTAGAGATTATTGTCTTTAGGCTAATAGGAATGATTAAGAAAAGACCTTATATGCTCTATATGGTTCTTCTAGTTACTACCAAAAGATTAAGATCCTATAATGTCTACCCTTTATAGAGAAATTTCAAAAAAGACTAGCCCATTGGAAAAACAAAAACTTATTCTATTGTAGAAAAGTCCAACTTGTCAAATCAATCATCAACTCACTACACTTATATTAGAGTTGTCATTTTTCTCTCTCCAAAAATTTAATCAAGATCATTGAGAAAATGATGAGAGAATTTTTGTGGCGTAAATCAGGAGGGAGCATAGGACTAGCAAAACTAAAATGGTTGGATGTTTGCAAGCCTATGGAAAGGAAGGTTTGGGAATTATTTCAATCAAAGTTGATAAAGTCTTAATGCGAAAAGGCTTCGGAAAGTGTTAGAAGATAAAAACTCTTTATGGATGAGATGGTTGCATATCAATTTTTAAAAAGGAAAAAAGTATTTTTAAAAGGAAATGTTATTTGGGCTCTACCCCAGAGTACATACCATTCTTGGTTCCTAAGCCTTCTTTTAAAGTTTAGAGATGAGGTTACAAGAGATGTGCTATGTAGAATAGGAGATGGTATGAAGGCTTTTATATGGTATGATAAGTAGAAAGGTTTTAGACCTCTTACTCAAATTCCTGAAGTTGTGGAAGTATTCTTTGGACTCCAAGACCAGGACAAATTGTCTATAATAATTATGGACCATCAGTAGGTACATTTTCCTGAGAATATATAACATTTAAATCCTTCATCATCTTAACACAGTCCCACAAGATAGTTATCAATTGTGTAGTTTGCCTATTCAAAAGTTCTCAAATAAACTTAATAGGAAAAGACTTCATTCCAATGATTTTAATGTACCCTGGCATAAGGTGTAATATCTCGTTACCCATGTTAAGGCTAGAATAGTAGATATGAGAGTTATTGAGAAATTAGAAAGCGCATTTCATACTCATGAATATTATAGCATACACATACACTTGAATATTGAATTATTGCACATTAAAATGATTGTGCATGCATTCATTGACATTTTTCGGGTGTAATTGAGTTATAAATGTGATTATATTGAGAATTGTGGTTTTTATGTGTTGAAATTTGATTTAGAGAGTATATGCATTGATTTAGAATTTTTGATAAAAATTAGCGAATTTATGAAAATTTGGGTAATTTTTGGACTAGGAAAAATGCCAGGTAGTAAACAATTGATAAATGTAGTAGAATTAATTGTCAAATGACAATGGAAATTTTGATAAATGACTTTGGGATTTCTTTACAAGTGTCATTAAAAATTGAGAGACAATTGGATTAGAAATTGCAGACTTTTAGACTAGTTGTTAATAAGGGTCCAAATGGGACCATAGGAAGGCAACAAGTGGCAATGACAAGTGTCACTACCACTCACCACTCACCTCTCACATTGTTTCATTTTACAAGACACTATCTTTAGTGTCTTTCATTTTTAACTCTTGTTTTGTCTCTCATGAAATGCCCTAACCTTCTTCTTCTCTTTCATTTGGTTCCATCCACGACATTTCACTTCTCACCTCACCAACGTTGGAGCTTGTTCTCACCTCCATTTACTACTATCACATTGCTATCTTCTTCACATTGTCACTAAAGAACCCTAACCCTACCACCTTTAGAAGAAGAAGAATGTATGCTGCTTGGGAGCTAGGCTAAGTGTTATTTCTGAATATTTGAAGCTAAATCAAGTAAGTTATGTTTTAAATATCATGGGTATGGTTAAATAAAGCTAGAATGATAAGTAAATTAAGATTTGATGACTTGATTATGCAATGTTTATGTATATGTCGTGGGTGATGAAAAATTTATGTAAATGTCTTGCTCTTGTATATGTATGATGGTTAATAATTCATATATTATTATAGAGATATTTTTGAGGTAGAATGATCATCATAATGGTGTTAGAATGAGTGCAGAAAATTGATAATGAATGGGTATATGTAAATGTTCTATTCTTGGTTAATGATCAAATATAGATCATGAATTGGTTTGTGAATGATATTGAGTTGAAATGTACTTGAGAATGAAGAGGAAATGAAGTAGAAAAGATGATCTAGTTACAAGATGGGTTAGATGTAAAATGTTGGAAGTTATAAAATATGGAAAATTGGAAGAGAGCTGGAAAATGTTAGCAGTAACATTTACACTGATTAACCTTCTATATTTTAGCCATAACTTGTTCTATAGTTATCCAAATGAGATGATTTTTGATTTGGATTAAATTAGAGACATAAGACTACATTTTTTATGAAGACATCGATTTTAAATTATGTCCTTAAGAGCCTGAAAATTAGACATGAAGTTGAGAATTAGGTGAAGCAAATTGGTGGATGAATGTATCTATTTGTGTTCTATTTTGAGAGGTTGAGAACATATTCTATTTTGAGTGTTTATGATCAAGTAAGGAATATGAATTGTGTATATATCAACCATTCATGTTTAACATTCATCATCTCAAGTTGATAACTTCTTCAAGTATACCTAATTTCAACTCAACATCATACATACACAATTCATATTTCATTAACAACAAAAATAAGAGTTTACAAAGCTTTAATGGCATTCCAAGCCACATTACATCATTCGTATCAAAATCCAAAATACAAAAGATACAAAACCCAATAATACTCGAAATGTGACTAAAGCCTTGTTTTACATGAACTAACTTCAAATACAAAATATGCATAATTGGAGTGACACCTTGACTCTTGGTCACTAAATCTCATTCTCTTCACCTGAAGATGGGACGGAAATGGGGGTGAACTTAAAAGGTCGTGGGTAACAATTTTATAACTGGTAACAAGCAAAACCATTAAAATTTTCTTTTCCATTGTAAAAATTTACATTGAATCATAAGCACATATTTCTCAAATTCTCAACCAAATTTACAATCATGCAAATCGTGTATGCATCAATCTTGTCAACATATCATGAGCACATAAACATATCAAAATGCTTTAGGTGGATCCAAAAACAGAACGTACTAACACATTTCCCATAAAGATCCTGTGTAGCCATGAACAAAACGTACTATCGCAATCTCATATAATGGTTTTGGGTAGCCATGAACCTATAAGAGTCCGTGAAGAAGCTCCATGCCACTAGCGGGTAGGCAGGAAAAGCCTTTCGTCAAAGTGCACTTGACTTAACTTAGGGGACCACCACAAACCCACATAACATGTATTTCATAAACTTGTAAACTTGTTTCCCAAAATAGCGCATTTTTCCGAAACTTGTTTTCATAACCATAATATCGTTTCAAAAATCAATATTCTTTCAAAATCATTTCCATCATTCATTTTATAAACCAATAACACAATTAATA
>JAOTAW010074309.1:0-10220 GCA_025629945.1 Erythroxylum savannarum
AATTTCTTTTCAAAAGCTAACCGAACACTTTCTGTAGGATTAACTTAGACTCACCATTACTATAGTAGCAGGTCTAGTTTATTTTGATTAGAATTACGATGCGCTACCACTAAAGTTTCTTGAAAAAAAAACTTTAGACTAGGTGAAAATTGGAAAGAGCAATGTGAGAGAGCGATGTGAGAGAGAGAGCAGCAGAGCGCCTATTCATTCGAAGATCACCAGTGCGTTGAGACCCCCACCTTGATGGCTTCTTCTTCTTCTTCTCCTCCTTCTTCAACTCCTCAATCCTTAACTCGAACACCTACTTCACCTTCAAAACCCCTCCTTTCGACCTATACTGAAATCCCTAATTCTGAAAACATTGACCCCAATTGCCCCCACATTCACTCTGATAAGATGCCTGTAAGAGTGCCTAAGTTGTCTGAAGTTCCAACTACCTCAAAGCACCCTCTACCCAACCAAGACCGTAAATTGTCGCTAAAAGCCCTCCCCAAAACTTGGAAATCTGTAGCGGCTGATGCTGTGGAGGAGCCCTCTAGTGTCTCAGCCTTGACCTACTTCCTCCTGGACATCAAAGAGGATAAGATTTTCATCATCCCATTGCCCGAGCTAGCCCAGAAAGGAGCAAGGAAGTTTCGCCATGCCCTAATCGGCTTCTTCATCGGTAAATGCCCTGCCTATCTAGTAGTGCACAGAGCCCTGTCCTAGGCTTTGTTAGCTTGCGGTTTAACTGAAATCATAGTGACTAGTTCAAACAAATTCCTTTTCCAGTTTGATTCTGAAAGTGGGATGAATAAGTTGCTAGAAAAGGGACCCTGGCATATCTAAGGGAAGCCCTTGCTCTTAAGACAATGGAGCTTGAATGCGGGGGAGTAGGAGGCAGTTCGGTATACCCCTGTCTGGGTTAGATTCCACAACATCCCCTTTGAATATTGGAATAATGAAGGGTTGGGTAGGATTGCTAGTGCCATTAGACACCCCTTTCTGTTAGATTCTCACATTGCCCTAATGACCCGAATCCTCTATGCTAGAATGTGTGTAGAATTAGAATTGGAAAAGACCTGGCCTTCTTCCTTTCAATTGGCAACTTATGATGATGAGGGACAAATGACATTTAAAGAGATTGCTATCGAATATGAATGGAAACCTGAGAAGGTAGTTCAGAAAAAAAGAGTGGCAACCAACTGGACGAATATTTGAAATTGGGACTCAAGCAGAGTTGGAAAATAACTCTGAACCTATCAATGGGAACCATCAGAAGGAGAGTGCCCTAGACCAAAGCCCTGCAAAGGGACCAGACATTCCTAAGGAGAGTAGATTAGTGGGAACCCTAACTAAACAAAGTGAAGGAAAAGAAGTGCACCAAAAGCCTGATGATCCTAAAGTAAACCTAGATGATGCTGACTGTCCTGGTGTAAGCGAATCAGGTAATTCTAATGCCTCTTCTAAATCTAATGTGGTTCCTAGTAATTCCTTTGAATCAGGGTTAGTAGAAGGGGCAGAGGGGGACTTTACCATTAGGAGAGGTAAGAAATCTAGAAGGAAACTAAAATAATAGGTTGGTCTTTTTTCTTTTTCAATTATGGATCTAGGTTTTTGGAACATTAGAAGTCTTAATAATCACAAAAAACAGCTAGCTGTGAAATTCCTTAAGATGCTGTTAGTTTCTTTTTTGTGTTTGATAGAAACTATGATTAAGTCTCCCTTCCTTTTGCATAATATCTGCTCTTCTATGTTTCCTAGATGGCATTTCTGTAGTAATTTAGACCAAGCTTCTTATACTAGGTTGTTGGTTTTTTGGAATCTAGATTAGTTTGTTTGCAACCCTGTTATCACTAAAGAACAATTGATTCTTATGGAAGTTTCCCCTGTGAATGGTGATACTGTTTTCTTTGTTACATGTGTTTATGGCTCAAATAATATCAATCATAGGAAAAACCTATGGGCTTCCCTGTCAAACCTTAAACTCACTATAGGGAACCAACCTTGGCTATTAGTTGGTGACTTTAACACCATTCTATTTTCTCAAGAAGCAAAACCTCTAAGCTCCTCGGCTATAAGTGGAATGAGAGATTTTAAGAAGTGTGTAAAGGATTGTGGTTTGTATGATCTCAACTCGAGTGGTCCTAATTTTAGATGGACCAATAGATAATCAGGTGATCTCCACATAGCTAGGAAACTAGATAGAGCTCTTATAAACTCGAAGTGGAGTTATCAATTCCCTAGATCCTTTGGAGAGATTCTTAACCCTAATATCTTTGACCACTCCCTTATTGTGCTAAGAAAATTTTCTTTCCATAAAAGAAGGTCTTCACTTTTCAGATTTTCTAACTTCCTAGCCTCTCAACCAAACTTTATTCAGATAGTAGAAGAGGCTTGGAACTCTCCAATCTGAGGGACCCCTATGTTCTGTGTTATGTCAAAACTTAAACTAGTCAAAAATGCTCTCAAATCCCTAAATTTAGTTCACGTAGGTGATATAAATGAAAGAGTTGAGGTTTGTCAAACTAATTTGAATACCATCCAAGACCAAATGAGGTTTTTACCTAATCTGGCCCAACTTGCTGTTGAAGAGCATGATCAAGAATCTTTGTACAAACAAGCTTCCCGCATTAAATGACTTCGGGAGGGGGATAGGAACACTAGGTTCTTCCATAATTCAATTTTGGCAAATATGAACATAAACACCATCCACTCTTTGCTGGAGGGAAATGGCCAAAGGCTTACTACCACAAAGGAAATCCAAAAAGCCTTTACGAATTTCTTCCAAACCACCCTTGGTAAAAAGAAAAACCTAGATTTGGCTCAGGAGTATGTGACTCCTCTCTTTCCCTAACCCATCCGAGAGAACCTCAGCAATAATCTTGTAGCTGAAGTTACCTCCCAGGAGATTAGAGAAGCTTTCTTTTCTTTCAACCCGAACAAGGTCCCTAGCCCGGATGGGTTCAATGGGTTCTTCTTTAAACATTCTTGGCCTATTGTTGGTAATGAGATCACTAGGGCAATCCAAGACTTCTTCCAACATGGGAAACTCCTTAAAGAGCTTAATTCAACTTTTATCTCTCTTGTTCCTAAGCGGAACCACCCTTCCACAGTGTTGGGATATCAACCTATTTCGTGCTGTAACATGATCTATAAGGTGATTACAAAAATCATGTCTAATAGGCTTAGACAGATTTTGCCCCTCATCATTAACACCAACCAAAGTGCTTTTATTAAAAATCGCCGTATAAGGGACAACATTCTCTTAGCCCAAGAGATCTTTAAGAACTATCACCTTTCCAATTACCATAAGAGATGTGCTTTTAAAATAGACTTGGAAAAGGCTTACAATTATATTCAGTGGGAGTTTCTCCTCAAGGTGCTCTTAGCTGTAGGACTCCCTCCTATGTTTATTAAATGGATTGAAGAATGTCTAACCTCCCCCTCCTACTCTATCCTCATTAATGGGACTCCTATAAACTTTTTTTGTTGGAAATCAGGCTTAAGACAAGGCGATTCTCTCTCTCCATACTTGTTTATCCTCTGTATGGAGGTCCTCTCTAGGAGTCTAAATGATTTGATAGCAGGAACCCCTACTTTTAAATTCCATTAGAGATGCAAAGCTCTTAAACTTTCCCACCTTTTATTTGCTGATGACTTATTAATGTTTTGTCAAGCTGATCTGACCTCGGTGAATACCTTATTTAAGTACTTGAACACTTTCTCTAAATTCTCTAGTTTGGAAATGAACATTAACAAGAGTCAATTTTTCTTATCTCCTGATATGAATCATTGGTCCAATCAATTGGAAACTTTCTCAGGTCTTAAAAGAGGTCAATTACCTATGAAATATCTAGGTCTGCCTATGTTAACTGGTAGATTGACAAGGAGAGACTGTTCCCTCTTGTTACAAAAAATTGATTCCAGAATTAACAAATGGACCTATAAGGCTTTGTCCTATGCTAGTAGGCTTCAATTGGTGAATTCTATTCTGTCTACCTTTTAGGTCTGTTGAACTGGTCATTTCATACTCCCTACTTCTATCATTAAAGAAATAGAGTCTAAGCTCCAAAACTTCTTGTGGTATGGGAAGGTAGTAACAAAAACTCATGCCAAGGTAAAGTGGTCTGATCTTTGTAGGCCTGAAAAGGAGGGTGGTCTAGGGATTAAACATCTTTCTACTTGGAATATTGTTTTGTTAGGTAAAAGGATCTGGGTCCTTTTTAATGATAGGGAAGCCTTGTGAGTTAAATGGGTTCACACCATTATTCTTCGAAGAAATAATTTCTGGAGTGCCCAACCAACTAGCAATAGCTCTTGGAGTTGGAGGAAACTCATTCAGGTTAGGAATCTTATTGGGAACCATTTTAGATTTAGGATAGGAAATGGTGTTTCAACTTTCTTATGGCAGGACCCGTGGCATAATAGAGGAATACTGAAGGATCTTGCTTCCCTACGTATTATCGATGGGTCATAACTCCCAATGAATGCAAAAGTAGCTGATCTTATCCATGAAAATGTCTGGAACTGGCAAGATGCCACAATTGAGGCCATTCGTCTGCTAGAACCATTAATTTATCAACATGATGAGTTTCAACCGGATAGGCTAGAATGGATTCTAGCCCCACAAAAGCTTACAACAATGCATTGGCATACACCTTGATGAGAACCCTTTCCTAGAGATTACCTTGTGTAAATTGGTGTGGCATCAAGGTACAAACCCAAGGTATGCTTTTATCTTGTGGTTAGCTTTTCTAAATAATCTATAAACAAGAGATCAGCTACTCTATACCTTTATTCCTAACCATTGTTCATTATGCTCTTCGGATAATGAATCCATTAGCCATCTATTCTTTGAATGCTCCTTTTCGACATCAATTTGGCTACACTACCTCAATCACTTTCAACTGAACCTACCAACTTACCAAATCTTCAATCAATACAAAATTGGTTCAACTAAAGCCACAGCCACCGAAACACTATCCTAAACACATTTCCTATCTTGCTATCTATTGTTGTTTATAACATATGGTCCGAGAGAAACCTCAAAACCTTCAAAGACAAAGCCATGGAAGTGGGGAGCATCAACGCTAAAGTGATCTTCTAAGTAATGGAGCAGCTGTGATCGAACGCTGAGAGTAGGTAAATTGAGATTCTGGGACTTTCCTTACTCTTTTTTGTAGGTACTGGTTGAGTCGGTCACTCATAAGAACTTTCCCTCATTGGAAATCAACTTCAATGATGATCCCAACTATAAGATGGGATGATACTCAAAAGACAAGCACTGAAATTGTAAAACTTAGAAGCTTGATCAAAGGGTGCACAGATTCAAACCTCAGGCAAGAGAGGATGTTAGCCCCACAAGTATTGAAGAGCATGGTGTCACTACAATCCTTGTGCCACGAACCGTAGGCAGCTCAAACCCTGATGGGTATACTCAGAGCTATGAGGACCAGATCAGTGTTTCAAAGACAGATGGAAGCACCTTGTAATGACCTCTCCCTCTCCACTGCGTAATTCATTGCAAAAAGGTAAATAATGTGTTCCTAATGTGTAACTACCTGGGAAATGTGTTAAAGTTAATCCTGAATAGTCTCGCATGAAATACCTATTGCTGGGAATTTTTTTCATTTTGGTGAGGTACTTCTTGATATGGCTATCTAGTGGCCTGATAATGCTTACATTGTTGCTTAGTTATGTAGGCATAGGGAGCTATTATAGAGATCCTCATGTTACCATGGTAGATCTCCTTTGTATAGACTAGAGATTGCACTTTGTGAATCTTTTGATTGTACATACCATTTTTTATATATATAACTTTACTGAATTACCAAAAAATAAAAGTTGCCTAAATATCTTAAGGAGCTTACCAAATTGTACATCCATTCGATTTTTCTTCAATTTTGCAAGATAAGGGATGACAGGTCGATATTCCTTAACTTTTCTAAGCTGGCCTTCACCTTTAGCTTTGGATTGACTCTTAGCAGTCTCCTTCTTCTCTTCTCCTACTCCTTTTTTTAACCTTTATTCCACTCTTCATGGTGATTGCCATTATTCTTTATGATTTGTTTTATGTTATTAGGAAAATTCCTATGTGGTCTTTCAGAAACTAGTTTGGTGATTTGTCTGATGTGAACTTCCAAATCACATATAGAAGCCTCTGCTCGTTGATGTTTTACGTCAGAATTTTGAGCAAACTTTAACATCATCTCCTCTAGAGTAGGCTTCTTAGGTTAAGGTGCTTATTGTTTTGAAATCCCAATAGAGGGTTATTCCTTGCTTGTCCTTAATTTCCCTAATAAAAGTTAAGGTGACTCCTCTATCCTAGATTTTAAGTGTTGTTGTATGGATTGTTTTAGGGTATAGGAGCAGTCACCAGATAATCCACATCCTCAGGTTGTACTACTTAACATTTTTGACCTGAATGTTCGAGCCTATGCACCTCACACTACATAACTTCACTTGGTAGAGTCATTGTTAATCTGTCAATTTTTCTACTCAATGCTTCCACATGGATTGCCAATTGTGCTACTGTGTCCACTTCATACACTTCCCCTAGCTTATTGATTCTTACTCTAGAAGAGCACCACTGATAATTGTTTATTGTCATATCCTCAAAAAGGTTGTGGGCCGTTTTTGATATCTTGTTATTGAGAGTACCCCTAATCACTACATCAATTGATTGCCTTATGTTTTGAGTTAACCCATTATAAAAAGTTTAGATCTGCATCTAAAGTGGTAAACCATAATGTGGGAATCTTCTCAACATCTCTTTAAACATCTCTTATATATCATATAATCATTCAGAATCAGCTTGGGAGTAGGAGGAGATATCATTCCTTAATTTTGTAGCCTTAGTTGGTGGAAAGTACTTCAATAAGAATTTCTCTGTCATTTGATCCCACATAGTAAGTGATGATCTGGGCATTGAGTTCAGCCATTTCTTAACCTTTTCTCTTGAAGAAAATAGGAATAATCACAGTTATATTGTATCATCATTCGTTCCATTTATCTTAAATGTGACACAAATGTCCATAAAATTTGAGATATGTGCATTTTGATCTTCATCATATAGTCCATCAAATTGGACAGACTATTGCGCCATCTAAATGATAATCAACTTGATCTCAAAATTATTGGCATTTATAGTCAATTTAACAATATTGGACTCCACTTTAGTTAAGTCCGGTCTAGCATAATCAAACATTGTCCTCAGTTGGTATACCATATTCTTGATTCTTCAGTACCAACTTGACCTTCTAAGTCCTTTATCTAACGATCTAGCTCAAACTCTCTCAGTTGTATTCTACGAAGATTTCTACGAGTTGTTCTTTCGATTTCTATATCTTTATCTACTAGGCTTGCTGGATTATTTAAGGTCATAAACTGATCAAGAGTCAAGATCTATGAAAAAAAGAAAACTAACGAGTCAATCAAATAAAACAAATTAAAAATAAAAATAAAATCTAATAAAGTAAAAATGGATAGATTCATAAAAACTTACCTAATATTACTAATCCCCAGCAACGGTGCCAAAAACATGATTGATACATTCTACGTTTATCAGAAATTATCAATGTTAAAAATTACAAGTGCACGGAGTAGTTGTAGCTAGCACAAGAAAGTATGGATCGATCCTACGAGGATTGTAAGTACTAGTAATTACCCTTTTTTATTATCTAACCGTTGATTCAGATTGTGGGTTAATTAAAAATTAAACTAGACAAATAAACTAAGATTTAAACAATAATGAACTCAAAACATGGGGAATATTAAGAAAAGTCTATATCAAAAAATAATGCCTAGGTAATGAATCCTCCTAAGAATCCTTAAATATTAATCCTTTATCATGGTATTATATTATTGATTGTTAAACCGTAGAAATTTCTATCTTATGTTAATATCTTTTTCAAGACTACTAACAACTAATTTATGGGTTGATTATCGGAAATCTTTCTAGTTCAAACCCACAGGATTGCATTATCGATTTATGAATTTCATTATTATATTTGACCCTAATCTAGAGGATTTATGTAAGCTTATTTCTAGGTTTGTATGTAACTCCTTCTAATTATGGTAGACATGCTCGTATAAAAGGATTTCTCAATCTCAATTTTATGAAATCAAATCATGAACTAATATTCTAGATATATTAGAATAAGAATAAAACGCATAATTGAATCGTAATAAATCAATCAATAAAATTGCATTAAATGAAAGACCAAATCACATTTTTATCACAACTTAGGGTTCATCACACCTAGGCACTTAAAAAATTTAGTTCCTACTCATAGAAAAAAAAACAAAGATAAACAAACAGGTAAAAGAACTAATAGAAAATAAAGAAATCATAATTCTAAATCTCCCTTTTTCTTTTAACGGATCTTCTTGCAAAACTGGATTGCATGTTGTTATCCCTTGGATCTTGATGTATTCTTCATGTTTTTCTTATCCTCTGATTAGAATTATCGCCTCTCTATGTTTTTTGTGACTTAAAACTCTCTAAAACTCAACTCCTCCTATTTTACCTTTGCTCACATCCTTTTATAGTAAAAACTAAGATTTTTGGGAAATACATGGTTAACATACACGAGAGTGTGAGTGAACGTGTATCTCTAAAAATATCTGAGTTCATGATTTTACATGGACACAGATACTTATATGGATAACATACATGGTTGTGTATATCAATATACACTAGCGTGTAACTTCGGTCGACCAGAAATAATGTTGCTCAAATCTCACACATTTACAGAGAGTTACACAGTCACTATTCACGGTCATGTAGGTCCAAGTTGCTTCAAATCTCTGTTCGATGCCACGATTTCATCCGAATTCTTCTTCTTTTGATCCAAGAAGGCAATTATTATCTACAAATGCACTTAAAGCGAATTATGTACCAAAAATACTATAAAAATATTAAATAACAAGAAAAATACATAAATATTGGCTTATAATTATAGTTAAATAATCATTTATCAATTTTCAATTATTGATTATTGCAAGTTATTAAGGAGCTTCTTCCAAAGATGAAACACATGTTTTGGGCAAGATATATTTTTCAAAGAGGGAAGAGTGCATAAGGTTTTGAAGATGTCTAAATTGTTTTTGAGTTATTATTAAGACTACCAATGAACCTGAAATGAAAATAAGTTATAAGAGTTGAAGGACAAATCACAAAATGCATATAAGGACTTCTTAGAAGTACCTTTAGAAAGATGTAAGGAATTCCTAAAAATTGAAGTCAAATGTAAAAATATTGAAAATAATCTATTTTGAAGCATTAAATGAAAACATTAGAGGATCTAAAAATAAGGATATTATTTCTTTGTTTAAAGAAATTAAAATGTATTCCATGAAGAGGCTGCAAGTAAATATAAGCATGGATAAAAAGTGAGCTAGTGACTTAGAATGGAGAATTAGGAAGAAATTAAAAGAAAATATGCATACTAGAGTATATTGTCTAGCTACTTAAAACAACAATGATAGGAATAAAGACTATAAAGATTAGTCACCTATATTATTAAGCTTAGGATCATTAGTTGTAGTTACAGATTATGGGATGTTTCAAAAATCTCTTATTGCTATGCACATGGTAAAATTTACCGAGGAAAGACAAATTTAAAGAATATTTGAGTAGATTTCAATGTCTAGATATTTGACCATTTATTGGACAAATACCAATAAAACCACCACTTGTGAAGATTTTTCTTGAGAATACCAAAGAAGAAGAGAGTGAGAGAACAAGGTGAATCATAACCAATAATAGCTTACTGCCAAAACATGAGTAAATTTATGACTTGCAAATTATATTTGAAAAAGGACATAATAGGGTGAAATAATATTTCAATTCAATTTCAAATACTATATAATTTACACCACCACTACTGGTGATGCTGTCCCCTGCAACCAAATATAGAAGAAATCACTTCCATTAAAACAAATTAATGTAGTAGCGGTAAGCGGATATCGTTCCCACTAGGAATCTTTACGGTTATGAAATTGCGAATTCAAACAGCACAAATAACGAAAATAAAAAGGGTTTGTTTAATCACGGCAATATTAGAAAATCAAAGGAAAAATCACAAATCGAAAGCAGTAATTAAATCTGAAAAATCAATGGGAAAATACCTTGGTTTCGGGTTACCGATGTTATCATGATATTATGGATCCTCGACATAAAATTGCAATCATTAATAAACATTCCATTGGGGGAAATTTCTCTTAAGTGTAATGAC
>JAOTAW010074313.1:0-10220 GCA_025629945.1 Erythroxylum savannarum
AATCTCTAATGCATGAAATCAAATATGAATCAACATACTGATACTAATCAATTTAAGAATAGTAAAGAACACATAATCAAATCTTAATGAAATTGAAGAATAATTTGAACTAAAATGAATTCAATCTATAAAGTCAATCCTAAGGTTCATCATATCTAGGTACCATGAAGGTTTAGTTCCTAATCATAGAAGACATGACACCAAAAGTAAAGGAAAAATAGAAACATAATAAATCTCTTTTAATCTTTATAAGATCCACTCCAAATTGTGTCTTATGGCTTATTCTTCAATCTCTTTACCACTCTAGATTATCTAATTGAGCCTCCTAAACTTCCTACTTATTTTTCCCTTCAATTTTGTCTTTTATATTTCAAAATTAATATTTTAAGTGGAACACAAAATTACACGACTCTGTACTAGGATGTTTTTTGCCCAGCACCTTCATAACTTAGTTAAAATAGCTTCAAATCACATCAAACATATTTGTCAATTATATGTTTAGGAAACTTAATTAAGAAATGTTAAACGATTAATTAACTATATTTATATACCTATATTTAGTGTGTCTTGCTTATTATTTAATAGTTTTATAGTATTTTTGGTACGTATTTTGCTTCAAGTGTGTTTGTAGGTGATAATTGCCTTCATAGATCAAAAAGGGAATAATTTGGATGAAATCATGGCATAAAATGAAGATTTAAAGCAACTTTGGAGATACACTGTCATGTATAATGACTATGAAAGTCAGTATAAATGTGTGGCACTTTGAAGAAATTGTTTCTGCCTATGTATGTTGCCTGTATAAGTCAATGTGCTTGAATAAAGTAACAAATTGAGTTGTTTTTAAAGATACACAATCACCTACATAACCATGTAAGTGACCCTATATATCCCAGAAATCTTATTTTTTTTACTATAAAAGGATATTATTGAAGGCCACACGAGGGAGAAGCATTTTTATTCATAAGAAACACCAAAGAAGAGGCAGTTCTAAACAAAGGACGAAGAAAATACAAACATTACGTTACAAGATCTGATAAAGAGCATCCTTCAATCTGAATTGCAAGAAGATTTCATTAGAGACAAAAAGGGGATGTATAATATGAATTCTTTTATTTCTATTTGTTCATCTGAATATTTGTTATTATATTTGTTTTCTGTGTTTAGGAATTAAATTATTTAGTACCTAGATGTGATGAACCCTACGTTTGGATGATAATATGATATAATCTTTTATCCAGTGTAGTTTCATTAAGTAGTTTATTATGATTCAATTATGTGTTATATTCTTAAACTAATATATCTAGAATATTAGTCCAATATTTGATTTCCTATGATTGAGATTAAGAAATCTTTTCGTGTGAATAGATCTACTATAATTGGAAGAAGTTGCATGCAAACCTAGAGATAGGTTGACATAAATCCTTTAGATTAGCATCAAACCTAATAGTGAAATTCACTAATCAATAATGCAACCTTAGGAGCTTTGACTAGAAAGAGATTTTAGTTGATCAATTAAGGGTTAGTTGTTAATAGTCTTAAAAAAGATATTAACATAAGATAGAAATTTTCACAGTCCAATAATAAATAATTTAATTGCATGAGAAAGGGTTGTTGTTTAAGATATCGTAGGGGGTTCATCACCTAGGTACTACTTATTTGATATTGACTAATTATAGTATTTTCTTTATCTGAGTTCATTATTGTGTAATTTTAGTTTAGTTAGTTTAATTTAAATTTTCACATCTTGATTTGACAGGTAGATAATAGAAAAAGGGTTAATACTAACACTTACATTCCTCATGGGATCAACTGGCTAGTTACCACTACACTGTGCACTTGCGGTTAAAACTTATAAATTTTTATAATTATAACATTAATCAATCAAGAAACATCAAAATTGTTTTTCAAAATTAGAATTAATTATATGTCAGTTAGATTGAAATCAATTAATTATGTTCCTTAAAATTAAGAAAAGTGTTTTCTTAGGTAATTAAGAAAGGTGTTTATTATTTTTAAGAAAAAGAAAGATTTTTCTTAATTAAGTTTATTTATTTCAATTTGATTAAGATAAATTAAAATTATTATTTCCTTTTCTATTTAGTTATTATTTCTTCTCTTATTTGAATAATAAGTTTCTTGATTTACTAGGAAAGGTATTTTTCTTGATTAAATTTTGAAAATTTTCTTTACTGATTAATTAAGAAAATCATATTTTTAATATTTTAGGAAAATTTTTTTCTAATTTATAAAGGGATAATTCTCTAATTAATTGATAAAGTGATCTCTAAATAAATAATAACTTGACTTACGAAATTAAATTTAAAATTTTTATTTTAATTTTAAAAGTAATTTTCTACTAAAAATCTCTCTTTGGATTTTTTTGAAAAGATAAAATTGATATTACTATGCTCAGAATGAAAAAAAAAACTAGATCATTCAAGAATCTGCCATATAAACTGTAAAAATTCCTATTACAATGTCACTTATGCTAAGGCCTTAACAATACCTTTATCTAACACATTTAGGCAAAGTACATATAGCTAAACAACATAACTAATATTCAACTTTCCTTAAAATGAAAAAAACTCAACTTTTCCTTTGATCTATTCTTTAGGAAGTTATAAGCTGACTACTAAAGATCAACAATTTTTCATTAGCCAAAATTTGCTCTCTAATTCGTTGAACTAGTTCTTCTTTAACTTGATCCATGGAGCTCTCCTCACCCCTAAAACATTTATCATTCCTTTCCTTTCATAGCTTATAAAGACAATACCAAAAGTTATCACTACTAGTGATCTCTCCCCTGGATAAAAGCTTCTATAAGAGTATAGTCATATAATGAATTCCATATAGTAAGGTTAAAGTTTCTCAAGTTGGAATGTTCCAAAATATACTTCCATATATTCCTTACACAAGAAACATAAGTCATTGAGGTTAATAAAGTGAAAGTCTATCATGAGTAGATATTATTCCCTAAATAACAACAACAATAACGACAATAACTCAGTAAAAATCTCGCTTATATAGAGTGTCTGGGGAGGTTTAGTAATACACAACCTTACCCTAACTGGTGGAGAGGCTGTCTTCGATATACATATACTAATTAAAAATAAAATACAAGTAAAAATATACATAAAATAATAATAATACTTAAATAAAAATAAATAAATATGTCCTTCGATGACGTTACTAACAACACTATATATTCCAAAATTTTTGTTCAACTTAACATTGTTAGTAAATTGACTAAATCATTTAATTGTTTTGTCTCCTTTTGCCATCATCCTATTGTTATCCAGGATTTGAAGACAAAGAAGATGATTAGAGGTGGGTGTGAATCTGGAGGTCTCTACTATTTTGATAATAGTTCAACTGCCTGCTTAGCTGCTAGTTCACCCCTCTAAATTCATAATCACCTTGGTCATCCATCTATCCAAAAATTAAGAAAGCTAATTCCCAATTTGAGCTCAAATCTTCATCTAGATCGTAAGTCTTTTCAATTTGGTAAACATCATCATGTTGCTTTTCCATATAGAGTTAATAATAGAGCTGAACGCTCTTTTGTGCTAGTTCATTATGATGTTTACGGTCCATCTTATATTACCTTAAAACTTGGTTTTTATTATTTTATTGCTTTTGTTGATGATTGGTCTATAATGACTTGGCCCTAATGAAAGAATGTTATGAATTGTTTTTTATTTCCATTCCTTTTTCTTTGAAATCAAGACTCAATTTGGTTGTCCTGTTCGTATCCATAGAAGTGATAATGCTAGAGAATATTTTTCTAAATCCTTTAAATGTTACATAAAACTTTGTTGTATGATTCACCAATCTTTTTATTATCCTGGCCACAACAAAATGGTGTTATTAAAACCTAAATCAGGCATGTCATAGAATTTGTTCTAACCATACTAATTTAGATGAAGGTTCTCAACAAGTTTTAAAGTGATGTTGTCCTCATTGCTTGCTATCTTATTAACATAATGCCATCCAACACACTCAAAGGATAGATCCCTCATATCCTTATATTTGATACCCATTTGTTTCCTCTTCCACCTTCTATCTTTGGATGTGTCTGTTTTGTCCACCAGCTCTAGCCAGAAGTTGATAAATTATCTCCACAAGCGATCAAGTGTATCTTCCTTAGTTACTCAAGGTCCTAAAAAGGCTATTATTGTTACAACCCCTCACTTAAAATATTTTTTATGTGCGCAGATGTGACATTCTTTAAGAACACTACGTACTTTTCTGAGAGTCAAGATGCCAAAATCTTCCATTATTATTTACCCTCAATTTTTGACAAGTCTTCAGATAATTCGTTTAAAAGTTTAAATAATTCACCTACATATTTTGATCCTTCTTATCTTAATCAGTTTTCTCGATCCAATTTTCATGTTTATTCTCAATGCCCTTTGTCTTCAGATCCATAAAATAGTGACCTAGACTGGCCTATTGCTTTAAGGAAAGGTAAATGATCTTATACCAGTAAGTCAATTTCTAATTTTGTTTCATATAACCATGCATCCCCCTTGTTTTGTTCCTTTTTATCAAACCTGGATTATGTGTCTACTCCTAAGAGCATAACAAAGGCTATATAGAACCTTGGGTGGAAGCAAGCTATGTAAGAGGAAATAAACACTTTATGGTCAAATGACACTCGGAGGCTTGTTACTCCTCTTCCTGATGCCTTAATTGTTGGTTGTTAAAGGGCATATACTATTAGGACTATTACTGATGGATCTATCAAATGACTCAAAGCTCATCTTATTGTTAAAGGATACACTTAAGTCCACGGTATTAATTATTCTAAAACTTTTCTCCTGTGGAAAAAATGTGCCAGTCCATTTTTTTGTTGAGAAAATGGTAATGAATTAAGCCATTAAGGGTAATCAAAATGTAAAAACTGAGCTACAAAGAGCTATTCAGGTGTTTCTTAGGATGAAAACAACTTTAGTACATGCCCACGTTCAAGCCTCCCAGAGGTTAGGGAGAATTACAAACTAAACATTCCATACTCTACTACAATAATCAACATTTTGAAACTTTGATTTGTATAAGTTGATATCTATAGAAGGATCTTGTTGTTGAATTGCTCCTAAGTTAGGATTCTATCCTTAAAAAATGAGAGCATTCCTCTCATCCCGTATAGCTTTGACAGGGAATGATAAAACCATATAGTAGCATTACTTGATATTAGGGTCTTTAATAGTGATGCACCAGGCTTTAATAGAGTTCCAATAATTTAAAGCATTGTAAATGTAACATTTGTGCAATAGTGATCTTCAAATGGTTGTGAAAAAATCACTTTGAAAAAATAAATGGTTATTGTTTTCCTTAGCTCTTTTACAGAGAATACACCAATTAGGAATGTTGAGATACTTTCCTAGCTTGTCAACTGTTGGTAGTTTATCCTTCATAGCTAACGACAATGTAAGGAAAATTCGGGGATGTAGGTGCTTAAAACAAATAAATATGGTCCAAGATATCCTACAAAGATGGTTTTGAAGAGCCATTTTACATGATTGATTAGTAAACTTTTCATTCCTAGTATGCTTCTAAATGATGTTATCCTTTTTATTACTGAAGCATGTTTGAGTAATTTCTGATCAAAGAAAGCCTGAGATAAAACTCTGTCTAAAAATGTGTTTATTAGACAAAGCTTTAGCAATTGTCATATATTGCTTGATTAAAGGTTTAAGAGTCTCCATATCTTATATATGGTGTAAAGGTCCAATATAAAGCCAATTATCAAACCAGAAGCTGGTTGTCTTTTCACTTCCAATAAGAGAAATAATGTCATTTCTAAACAACTCTATTGTTCTCATAATTGCTCTCAAAGTTCAAGCTAAAGATGGTTTAAAATTTATGCTAAATAACTCTCCATATTTTATCTCTAATAACTCTCCATATTTTTTATCTCCTTAGTCGCATCTTATTCTTAGGCTCCCTACCAACTTGATATATAAATGATTTCCTATATGGTGATATAGAAGAAATAATCTATATGGAGCAGCCTTCGGGTTGTTTGCTTAGTGGGTATAAGAAAGTGTGCCTATTGAAGAGATCTTTATATGATTTAAAACATTCTCCTAGAGTATGGATTGGACGGTTTAGTTCAGTTGTGAAAAAATTTAGTAACAAGCAGTATGGAGTAGACCATTCGATATTCTATTAGCACACAAGATCTAGTAAAATTCTATTAATCGTATATGTTGATGATATTGTTATTACTAGTAATGATCAAAATGGAATTCATAGATTGAAGGAATTCCTACAACAACAACTCCAAACAAAAGATCTTGGTCAATTGAAGCATTTTTTTGGAATCAAAGTTGTAAAATCTAAATATGGTATTTGTCTCGCTCAACACAATTATATTCTTGATCTCCTAGAAGAAGCTGATGCAAACCGATGGATTCTCCAATGTATCCCAACATCAAACTTGATGCAAACCAGGAAGAACTCTTGAAATATCTATGATATTATAAGAGACTAATTGGGAAATTAAACTATCTTACAGTTACCAGGCCTGACATCTCATTCAGTACGAGTGTGATGAGTCAATTTAAGCAATCCCTTAAGATTAACCATTGGAATGCAGCTATTCAAATCTTGAAATACCTTAAGCGAAATCCGAACAAAGGACTCTTATATAAGAACTATAGACATTGTTCATTTCAGGCCTATGTGATGTTGATTGGGTTGGTTCTAGGATTAATTGATGATCTACTACAGGGTATTCTGTGGTTGTTGGTGGCAATAGGATTTCGTGGAAAAGCAAGAAGCAAACTGTGGTTCATTGTTTAAATGAAAAATCATAATATAGAGCCATAAAATATTGTAACCCAAAAACTTTTCTGGGTAAAACATATGTTATAGTAACTTGGAGCTTAAGAAACTCAACGTATGGAGCTAATGGGTGATAATCAATTAGCCATTTACGTTGCTTCTAATCCCGTTTTTCATGAAAGGACAAAGCATATTAAGGTATACTGTCACTTTTCTAGAGAGAAGGTGAGACAAAATGTGATAAAAACCATTCATACTGAGGATTAGTTAGCTGATCTATTCACCAAGTCTTTATTTGGAAGTCGTGTAACATAACTACGTAACAAGCTTGGAACTTTTGATATACATGATCCAGCATGAGGGGGAGTGTTAGAAATTATGATTTGATTGAGAGGATTTTTGGAGATTATGATGTGATTTGACTTAGAGGATTTTTAAAGATTACAATTGTAATTTACCTTATATGAATAAGAAAATCTAGTAAATAAATGGAGTAGGAGCTGCTAATTTCTACAAGCTCTCACGATACCTCTTCTTAATTCCTCTCAATTCCTCATTCACATCAATAAGTTAGATATATTATCCTAGTTATTTAAGACTTTATCTTCTTTAAGAGTAAAGAATTCTTATTAGAGAAGAATTCAGTTTTATTTTAGACATTTTAATTAGGAATCCATCTACTATTAAAATAAGGATTCCAAGAACTTTTTTTTATGTATATGTGTACTCAACCCTTCAATAATAATATCCTGATTTTTTTCTATAAACTTGGGAATCAATAAGAAAGTGTAATGCTTTCTCTTAAAAGTGATTCTTAACCTATAGTTCTGATTCTTAACTAATTTTTCAACAACCAAACCTTAAAATTCTAGCTATCCCAAACCTAAAACTCAAATTCCAATAATCAAAATTTATATGTTTTTTTCGTACTAGTCACTATTTTGATATATATTTCACTCGTCCTACCTTTAAAATATATCAACTAATGCACAAACTCTAAAAATCATTAAACAGGAATGAAATCCTAAGGCTTATTTTGCTATCTTCTCTCCAACAACTTAAAACAAATTAATTATCATACATCAATTTTTCTATAGAGGAGCTTCATGGGATTCTTTACATTTAACTCCCTAAATCCTACCATTACCATTAATAAGAGCAAAAAATAGTAAGAACAAAACAAATTTGCACATACAAAGAGATTAATTTGCCTGATCCAGAACAAAAGACAATGATAAATAATACCCGAAAAATTATTCAACAAATAGAGATACTCGAATAAAAAAAAAGTGTAGCCAAAAAAGGGTGAAGGACCATCTATACAAAGTCAAGAAAATATAATAAATCGTTGAATTAAGAGGAAAAAGAACATATAATCCAGAAACTAGAATACCTAGATATTAGAAAATGTAAAACAATAATAAAAAAAAGGGAAAAAAGAAAACGTACTGGGTTTTTGAGGCTTGCCATCAACCCATTTGGAGACAGAGAAATAGACCTTCTCTTGAGAGATAACTTCAGTTTTGTAAGGCTTTTTGAGGCATTGCCTAATAAGATTAGCATAGATATTGGAGTATGTTATGTTTGTCATCCCAGCTACTCTCTAGAAGGGCACTGCTGCATTGGAAGCCATTAAAACTATTTTCTCTCCTTTCCTGTATGTTATGGAGTATGTTATATGTGCCTTTAATAACTAACCATATAAAAAATTAAATCTTAGGTAATAAGGATTGATCCCACCCATCTTTACTTCAGTTATGATATTCTCCCCTACCTCTAAGCATGTATCTAAATGATTTATTTATTAATTTTCTATCCTTATGTCACAACCATAAGCATTCATCCTCTTTAATAGGTTTAGGTTTATAGCTAGGTATGACCTACATAAATTGATTTGGAACATCTATCCAATGTCTATCATTAATCCAAGCTTTCACCCTTGAGTTTAAGTGGAATCTCATCAGCATTTTAGGAGGTAAGTGAGAATTAATCTAAGTCTCTATTTGGCACCAATTATTAAAGCATGTCTCTCCATTACCCATTGCACACTTGATTTTCTTATTCATTTTTTACCTCATCTTAGAAGTTGAGAAATGAGCTAAGAGAAAAAGGTTCTGCTATCAATCTCCTAAAAGTTGCAACTTTTAAATAGTAAGTGCATACCCCTATGAACTAAGGAGACTCTTTAATAGTCAAAAGTGTCCTCCCATAAACATCTTATTGCTTAAGTTGATCAAATAGATCCACTCCCCCTTTTAAAATCTCCTTTCAGACCACTTTAACTTGGACTCTCATGTTCTAATCGACGTACCATGAAAACCTCCTAGATAACTTCTCAGTTGTCTTAGTTAATCCTTTGGAAAAGTGAGATGACCAATAGACCTGAAGTCTACCAATATAGGAGAGCCCTTTATTGCACTTATGACTTAGTCTTCTTTTGAATCTTTTTATTAAAGGAAGGCACTCCCTTTATTGAAGTCTTTTAGTAGATATAGGCTAATAATAAAATTTTCCCTAATCTATCTATCCTATAAGAAAGCACCTTGTGTAAGGTTAATTAAGGGATTTAACACCTCCTTAATTCTCTTTACTAGAAACTTGGAGACTATCTTTTATAAGAATTTATAAGAAGATATTGGTCTAAATTCTCTTAAGGAGCTTAGATTAGCTAGCTTAGGAATGAGACATCAGAAAGACTTGTTAATCTTTAAAGGAATCTCTCCATTCTTAAATAGTTCCAAAATATTATCATTAACCATGTTTTTAATATGATGTCAAGTTTTCTGACAGAAAAATCCATTTAATCCATTAGGTCTAGGGGCCTTTTGAGGGTTCATTTCAAGCATTGACTATTCTATATCTAAAGCATTAAAGGGAGAATGCAAACCCTCTTAAACTTTAAAAGAAAACTTGCTCCTTGTGAAAGACTTGAGAAAATTCAACAAGGAATTTCTTCCTGCTAGTGAGCTTAAAGATCCCTTAAAGAATGAGAAGTATTCATTCTTAACATAACTGAATTATTGAAAAACCAATTAGCTAGTTAAAGTTTAGTGACATAATTATTTAAAGGCATGCTTTATCTTTTACATATTTAGATGTATATGATAAAGTTCGTAGGATAAATATACATTAGAAATGAAATAATAATGAGATTCATATTAAATTTATCTCTAAAATGTTCCTAGTTATTTTTCTATTAGGACTCACAAAAGAACTAGCATATGTTATATTTCTTCTTTATGAAGGAAGTATTCAATATCATAAACTAAAGTATGGAGATACTTAAAAAATGTACAGGTGTTTGTTAGAGAAAAAGTTTATTGAACTTACCACATATGAGAAATGCATTTAGAACATTACTTGTATGTCTACAGAAATTCCCATTATCATGATATTATAGATGATCTCTTGAATTGAGATCTCCAAAG
>JAOTAW010074355.1:0-10213 GCA_025629945.1 Erythroxylum savannarum
TTAGGAAAATAAAATACTTTAAGATTAAACAATTTGAACTAAGAAAAAGTAAAATACGAAGAAAAATCAATATCAAATAGTAGTGTCTAAGCTATGAATCCCCTAGGAATCACTAAATTATTAACCTTTTATCATGTCATTATAATATTGATTATTGGACCATGAAAATTTCTATCTTATCTTAATAACTCTCTCGAGACTATTGACAACTAATCCATCAGTTGACTAATAGAAATCTTTCTAGTTAAAACCCCTAAGATTGCATTATCGATTTATGAATTCCATTATTAGATTGGACCCTAATTCAAAGGATTTATGATGGCCTATCTCTAGGTTTGCATGCAACTCCTTCCAATTATGATAGATCTATTCGTATAAGAGTATTTCTCAATCTCAGTCATATGAAATCAAATTATAGAGAATTACTATAAGCATCCTCATAATAATGATATGAGAATTTTGGAAAGCCAGAGATTGAAGGAGTTCCAAGAGGCTTTATCCTTGCACAATTTAATTTTAAAATAGAAATCAAGGATCATTTGGTTAAGGGATAAAGTTGCTAACACAAAATTCTTCCACTCTTTCATCCTAGTTATAAGAAAAAGAAATAAAATAACTGAGGTACAAGATAATTTTAAGGTTCTACATACTGATTAGAACAAGATCTGAATTTCTTCACTAATCTGATGGGATATAAAGATAACAATATCCTAGGGAATTTAACATTAGGAGATTTTTTGAAAGATTAATCAGTCAGGAGATGAAGGAATACATGGTGTCACCCGTCAAACAATAGGAGATTAAATAAGTTCTATTTGGTTTGCACCCTTCCAAAGCACTAAGACCTAATGGATATTCTGCTTGTTTCTTTTAGGAGATTTGGGATATCATTGGTAAACTATACACTGAAGTTGTAGAGGAAAATTTCACTTCATTAAATATGTTGAAGGAAATGAACCAATCCTTTATATGTCATCTATGATGGATGACAGGCCTATATCTTGCTGTAAAAATATTTATATAGTAATCACTAATAAAACAATTCGAAATATGATATAAAGGAACAAAATAACAAGTTAACCTAGGTAAAACAAAGTTATCTACGAGAGGATAGTTTGAACTCTTTTTTTGTACATTATTAAACACATATAGACATATAAATGGGTTATGTTGAATAAGATTTAACTAAAGTTTAATTAAAAAATATGTAAAATTTGTAGGCTCATATCTGATCCACTCCATGAAACAAGCCTAATTTTTAAACCCAAATTTGATCTATTGTAAAAAAAAATTAAATTTGAATCTAACCCATAAGTCCAATCTATTGTGACATACTGAAATTGGTTTATATTTTATCATACGAATCATATAAAATTTTTATAAAAATACTTAATCATTTTAAAATAAAATTAACTATAATCTCATTTTAAAATAAAAATATAATTTTAAAATAAAATATTTATTAAAATATTAACTAAGCTATATTTCTCAATATCTACTTTTTTCTCTATCATCATCACTTGAAGAGGAATCATCAGTCATTATAATAAATAATTAAAATATAATAAGTAATACAAGTAAAACAAATAATAATTATTTATATGAAATAAATTACATGGTATAAGTCTTTTGTACCTATCCAACTCTTAAAAGTGATTATATTGTATTTGCTTTGGTTGAACTAGGGGATGAACTAACAATTTTTTTTAGGTAATTTTGAAGGCACTATAGAAATAAGAATAACAAAAAGATCTCTAATTGACAAAACTAAAGTAGGAATTTTTAAAAAAAGTCTCAATCTAGTATTCTAATATATCAATGTTATTAATAGAGGCTAAAATTCATGTTTTGATGATAAAAAATATAAATACTACTAATGATTTTTTTTAATGAAAGCAATAATGGTCATGCACAAATCAAGATATATCTCATGAAGACATGAGAGAAAAGTTGGAGTTTAAGTTATTCAAGTGAAGAAAAAATCAAGACTAAGGAAGAATAAGGAACAATAAAGTTATAAATGAATATATAACGTTTGTTACGCTTCTTACTTGGTTACCTTGGTATTTTTAAAGGCCCACTATATATAAACATATTATCTATTTAACTCATTGCATTATTCTTTTCAATCATTAAGAGGAATTAATGTTTTAATTAAAAAAAAAACTCTTAATCCTTAAACATTCTTTGTGGAATAGTTGGAGAAGTGTTTTAGTTAATTTAGGATGAAGGACATTAAAATTGATCATTTGAAGATGTAAAAATCATAATTTTAAGTGTATTAGTTAACCTATATAGGTCAGCGTTCAATTAACGTAGGTTAAAGTTGTTTAAATTTATAAATTGAGAGTTGTAGGGACATTGATTGAAACATTTTTCTAGATTAATAAAATACATTTAACAGTCACCCAGTCTAGAAAGTGGAGTAGAACCAATAAAATGGCAAACCTTAAATCTACCCTATGATCTAATCTTTCTTCTCTCACGAATATATGATGATAGCACCAAAGGATCAAATACTTTGACAAGGCCATCAATGAAAAAAAATTGCAGCTAGCTAATGAAATACCAGCTATAATATCAAACCTAATAGCTTATTCTCTTCCGAAAGATCATCTACGTGCAAAGAGAAGACTAATTAATGGAACAGTTACTATCAAATAGTCTAAAAATGGAAACTCTTATAGAAAGGACTAGCATGGATAATGATTGAGCACTTACTTATTCAATTGCAAACAATGAATACGAATCAATGGCAAGAGTCCTAATGGCTAAAAGACTTACATCTACTTATGTGAAAATTTCCTCTTCTTTTAATGATACTAATAGTTTGTATTTGAGTTCTTTCCTTTATTCTATATCATTTGCTTACTTAAGAAATAGTGGATAGGCTTACAAAGGAAAGCAGTAAAGGATCAAAAGAGGATCCCCTAGGGTCTCTACCAATGACTACCCAACTTGTTTTCAATATTGAGTCAACTATTGCACTAGTTATGAAATTCATTTTAGATGGAAACTTTTTAGGAAGTGATATTTTTTAAATTATATTTTAAATTTCATTAGCTTTCTTTGTCTTTATCTCATACTAAGGATATGATTTATGGGACAACAAGAAAGAAATCCCCTGAAAATAGGAAAGATTGGCTGAAAATAGGAAAGATTGGCTGAATTCTATTCCTAAGAGAAAATTATATAGCAAATGTGATAAGATGGGATAATCATCCTACAATGTAACAATAGGAAAGAGCTAAAGAGCTCCAAACCTCCTGCCAAAGTTGGAAAAGAGAACAACTACTTTTATTTTTATACATGTTAATCAATTAAAATTACTTCCTTATACTAAAGTAGAATCATGAGCCTATTTATGAAGAAAATAAAATGAACATTAAAAAGTGGCAAACAAGAACCCATTCCATTTTGCAATTTTTTTTCTCTTTTTTAGTAAGGGCATGCGAAAAAGAAAAAGGTGTAACTACTATTGTTGACTGGGAATGAATGCTTATCTTTAAGCAAAACCTGGAGTTTTTATGCTAAAAATTAGTCTTTGGCATAGGTCTTGCACAGATAAGGAATTGGCTAGTCTCTCTTTCTATTGCAACTAAGATCTAACGCAATCAAGTTCAAATATAGTAGGACATAACCCTTAGCTGCTAGCAAGGAATAAGACCTAAAAGTTTTTTAAAAGAGAAAATTATAGACTGCTAGTCCTTTCTTTCTATTTTCAAGTTTGAAATAAAAAGTCCAGTGGTGTTTAAGTTTAAGCTCCTGGAGAAGACCAGGGGAGATCACACTCTTATTCAAATGAGATTGGCCATAAATAAGCTTGAACAAAATAAAGGCAGGAAGTGAAGGTTTGCAGACACTCAGCCAAAAGGAGAGGAATAAATAAGCTTAAGCCGCCTCATGACCTGAGGACAAGGGTAAGCAACTATTAATCGTAACTTTGTCTTTGTAATCTTGATAGTTAGAATGTTTGACTTTGACTCTTTTACTTCTTTAGTAGCCACTTTTTAGCTTATTGAGCAAGAAACCTCTTTTAATGGTAACGACCACTTTTGTGAGTGAACTTTGAATTTGCTTACCGATCCTTGATCTCTTTACCCTTAAGTAAGAAAATGGAATAGAATAAGGGAGAGAGGATCCCCTAGGGTCTCCACTAGTGACTACCTGACTTGGTTTTAGTATAGATTTAGATCTTCCACTAGTTTTGAAATTCATTTCAAATGGTAATTTTTTAAGAAGTGATATTTTTCTTTATATTATATATTAAAATTCATTAGCTATCCTTCTCCTTAACCTTATCTCAGACTAGGGATATGCTTTATAAGAGACCAAGAAAGAAATCCCCCATAAACAAGAAAGATTGACTTAATTATATTTTTAAGAGAAAATTCTATAGCAAACACAACTTCTCTACACTAATCATAGTTCCTGTGTATCTCAGAGAGTAATTTTACCTTATAAAACCAAAATCAAAATGAGAAAGAAAAAGATTTCATGATTTAATTTTATTATTCCTTGCATCATAGACGTTGCTCTATCTTGAGATCTTAATTGCCATGGTTCTGCTACATCACAAGGATAAATTTTGAGGAATAACCACTCTAAAAATGTAAGCACTCATCTCAAGTCATGTTATGACTATAGGCAACACTGGTAAGACCTAAGGCAGCAACCCTATTAGGGGCGAAAAGATCCATAGTACCTGTAGCCACACGAACTTCACGTCATATTCATAAATTTTTCAAGTGGAGGGATGGGATCTCTTTTCTGTAATAGAAAAAAATGGAGCAGATTTGACTCAGAATAACTTACCAATACATTAAAAAAACAAATGATTTGTACCTAAAATGCCTCAGAGTTAAAATTGGTATGTGAAAGAAGAAATTAAAGTATTTTTATAAATCAAGCTAGACCTACTAGAATGAAAAAAATGACTAACAAGCAGTAAGCTAGCGTAAGAAGTAGTGTACAAAGAGCCCAGTGCTAATAGAATAGCTCTAGCATTAGATTTACAAGTCTAGCCAACCAACTAATATAATAACAAATAATCCTTTTTTAACAATAGACTAATAAAAAGGAACGACTTGGAGACTCTAAAAGCACTATTAGGCTAGTAAAGTAATCAGATAGAGAGAGGAAGATGAAGGGGAAGATTAAATAATCAAGGAAAAAGAAGAAAGGAGACTTTAAAGGATGGGAATTAAGATAAGACTTAGTTACTAGTTTGAAACTGCTACCCCCATGGCCCTAACTATTGCTTTCATTAGTGAACTTTGAATTTGCTTATCGTTCCCAAGTCCTATGCCTTTCTTCATTCATGGTTCAATATATTGGCATCCTAGGCATAGAGGAACCATACCAATGCATCCCAAACTTAGTGGTTAAAATTTATTGCGATGAAGATACTGTAGGGGAGGTCTTATTAAAAAAACTCAATTATATCAAACGCTTTTTATTAAGCAAGTTTTATATCTAAAAATAAAATTGTCAATACACAGTAAGTATGAGTGATAAGTGTAAATTACATTGTGTTTTAGGGATTAGTTTGATAAGCATTTAACTGTTAATTCAATCATTTAGTATGTGTTTAAGTTAAAATTGTGTTAGTTTGTTAATTATTTAAGTTTTAAGTGTTTTATGGGTTAGTACAAGTCTTTGAGCTTAAATATTATATTTTTGAGGTACCTTAATGTGTTTGGTAGTGTTTCAAGGTCAACATTGAAGAACGGAGGAGTTTTGAAGACATTTAGGTGAAATGACCCACGATTGTGGCATGTCAGGCCACGATCGTGATAGAAGTACCAGAGTTGGCCCACGATTGTGGCATACATGCCACAATCATGATAGAAGCGCAAGGAATAGCCCACGAGGAATAGCCCACAATCGTGGCCTATATGCCACGATCATGACAAAAGGCTCAGATGTGGCCCACGATCGTGGCCTATGTTAGGTAGACGTGCAGACACTAAAAAACGTCAAGTTTCGAGGGATTGTTTGGACCTTTCAGATCCTTATAAAAACCCTAAGGTTACCCAAAAAATAAGAGGACATTTAAAGAACAAGAAAAGAGGCAGAGAAGAGATTTGGCATTAGCCACCTTGAGAAACCCTAGAGAGAAATCATCGAGAGACAAAGGAAGAAAAGAAAGAAGAGAAAAGAGGAGAAGAAGTTGACTTGACATACTTAAGCAATAAATAAAGTAGACGACACATCAACTTGGATATCACCAGCAAAAAATGGGGAATCTCAAGAGTTGAACGCCAAAAAGAGAAAGAAAGAACAATCATAGAGGATATATATTATAGTGAGCAAATGACTCTTGCGGATTTCAATGAGCCTTAATTTAGTTAGAGAAATCATCATCCTTATTTGAACACGTACACTTTGGGGTGGCAAAACTGCTCAGATTTCTATTGGTCTAATAATGAAAGGACTCCCATCGAACATCAAGACTTAATAGGATTTTAGCAAGACAAATCCAGTTCACGGGATTCCAAGTTGGACAAAATCATGGATAAGCTCATGGATATGGAAGAGACCTAGAAGAGATTGGAAGAGAAGCTTGAGAAAGTAGTAGAAGATCATGCCTCTTCTATTCACAACCTAGAGGTTTGAATGGGCCAACTTTCTAGGGAATTTTGTAAACAAAGTGTGGAAAACTGTACGTGCATTATGAAAGTAAATTCAATAGAGCCATGTCAAGCTACACACTTAAGAATGGGGTAGAGCTAGAAGAATCAGTGAGAAATCAAGCTAAACCCTACCTTATAGAAGAACAAGAAATCAAGGAAGAGGATGAAGAAAAGGATGAAAAAACCCCATATTATTCGCCAAATTTTGGTATACCATGTTTGAACATCAAAAAAACTTTAGTAGATGTCTATTAAGAAAACATTATCCTTCGGATTAGTAATGACCAAGTGACATTCAACATGAATGATGTATTAAAGAATCCAAAGGAGGGTGATTCATTTAGGTGAATTGAAGTGTTCGAATCTTTAAAAGAGAAAAAGGAGGAAGAACAAATGACAACGGACATTAAGTTTGAAAAAGCTATGAAAGTCTCTATTCGTGAAGCAAAAAAATAAAAAGAAAAGGGAGTGGCTAAAGAAGAATAAGAGCAACTCACCCTTTTACCAAACAATCTGCTAGACTTAATAAAAGATTCAGGGAGTTCCGTTATTCCCTATTTTATTTACTGTTTGTTAGTGAAAAGGACATTATTGAAATTAATTGATTTTCTTAACTTATCAATGTTGTCCTCGTAATCATTTTGTAATTTTTAGCTTACTCACAAGCTACAAAATTGATGTTGAATGAGAAGGGTGGAAGCATGCCACTTATAATTGATCCAGGCTGAGCTTCTAAGGATGCAAGTTCAATCTATAACCTTAAATTAGCACGATTAGTAGTTACATTTAAATTGTTGTGTAGTTAGGTTTGTTTTAAATTCTAAAATAATTTTTGAATGATTTGGAATGGTTTGGATTGCTAATTCTTTTACTCTCTTGAATCACTTATAAGATAAGGAAACACTCTTGATGTCAAGTGGATTTTGTCTTAACATTATCTCCATCACCACCTCCATTACCATAAATGGTTTCATATTCTAACCTATTTCTTTTTGTTTTTTTAGTATTTTCTGCTTATGTTTTTTGTATATTGTATTTTAATTCCCCTGGTGTGTTTGTGTACCCTTTTCACATTGATGACAATGTGTTGTTCAAGTGTGGGGAGGGTTGTGTGTTTTGCTTTGAGTGTTAACTTTGCATATTGTATGATAGTTTATTTAGGTTGCATATTATGAATTGAGTAAATGTGTCAATGGCTTAGATGGATTGAAATCAATTTAATTTTAAACATAATCTATTAGGTTTTGAAGAGTCCTTAGCCCACGAAATTAGTAATCTGGTTTCTTTGGCTAAAATATGTAAGTTAATTAGGATTTAAAGTTAGTTTATCACCCTATAAGTTGTCACATTCATTCATAATTTTAGGTCTTTCGACTAAATAACTTAGCTAGTATTTTTTGTGTGGAAATGAGTAGCTAAAGCAACAAGGTAGGCATTAAATATAACAAAAAAATGTTTGTAAATCTTTAAATAAATAACTATTCCACTAGCCTTTGGGTAATAAAGCTAGTAGCTAGTTGAGAACGTAATGTAGTTGAGTAACCGGATCGATACGCATCACAAATGTGTGCCTTGACGTCAAAAGGCTATAATGACATTCCAACCAATCAGCTTAATAGAAATATGACTTAGTTGAGTAACCGAATCGATATTCATCGCCAATGTTTACCTCTATGTAAAACACTAGGTCCATGTCTACAAAAAGTAAATTAAAAAAATGGATTTTCTAATAAAAACCTACCGAACTTATAAATAGCTTGACTTTTCATGAAAATGTAAGGAGTAGTTATAAAGTTTGAATGACCAAATAATTATTAATGTATACGTACAATTGAAAAGGGTGAATAACTTGACATTTGGGTCTTGATTAATATGTATGTTTATCGCAGAGCTCCTAGATGCGGATTTTGCATGTTAATAATTTGGAATAACTTAAATGATTGTGTTTAAAGTTAAATTTATTTCATGAAGTTGAAGCTATTGTCTCATTACTGCATTGTGTGCTTTGTGATTTTGTGTTGTATGTTGTATTGTTTTCTTGAGGACAAGCAAACATTTAACTACAGGGATGTTGATAAGTGTAAATTGCATTGTATTTTACGGATTAGTTTGATATGTATTTAACTATTAATTCAATCATTTAGTATGTGTTTAGGTTTAAATTATGTTAAATTATTAATTATTTAAGTTTTAAGTGTTTTATGAGTTAGTACAAGTCTTTGAGATTAAATATTATATTTTTGAGGTACCTTGATATGTTTGCCAATGTTTCAGGGTCAACATCAAAGAACGGAGGAGTTTTGGAGACATTAAGGCATAAACAAAAGCACCAGAGTTAGCCCACGATCATGGGCTACATGCCACAATCATGACAGAAATGCAAGGAACGACCCATGATCGTGGCTTGCATCGGGCAGACATGCAGACACTCAATGTTGAGCCCTGTTCCTGAATCCCAAGATATTGGACCTCATTCCCCGAGCCCAACTATCCGGAGTCAAAAAGCATAAGCGTGTTTCCTTGTAGGGTTATTTCAATCAACCCTCATTTTCTTTGAATCAATTTTTTCGAATTCAACACTAAAAGCTATCAACTTTTGTGTGAAAGTAGAAAAATGTGTTAGGAATCCAATGCTTCAAGAAGCACTTAATTTGGAGGTCTGATGATGAAGTTATGGCAAAAAGAATCCAACATATTTATGTCCTTAAGCATTTTGTACCTATCTTGGCGTAATTACCATAACTTTTGTTATAGATGTTGGATTGAGATCATTTTTAGATTTTTGGAAAGAGAACTTCGATATCTACAACTTTCATGAAGAACATGAAGTAAGATTCTGCCTCTAAAATTTTCAAAATCATGATTTACTATAGCTATCATGTGAATGTCCGTTTAACGGACATAGACTAGCTTGGGAGCCATTTTTTACCTGAGAAGCTCCGTTTAGTAGACCTAATGTCTGTTAAATGGACATTGGGGTTTCCCAAACCCCTCCAAAGTCCCTCCAATGCTTCCAACGTCCATTCTAACACCATATTTACTCATAATCTTCCCAAATTTAACCCTTCTAGTGTAATAACACTCCTTAAACATTCAATTACCAATTTGAATGCATTAAACTCCCAAACCTCAACTCAAATAACTCATCGCATACACAAACTCTCATCATTCACCATAGCTGTCATGTTCATATCTCCTATGCAGCATCATCATTTATAATGCTCATATCTCTCAACTCCGATACCCAAAATTTACATACTTTATACCGTTGGAAAGCTAAGAGGATTAACTACAACGTTTAAGAAGACTACTTTGTCTAATATAGCCTAAATTAACCCAGTTTTCCCCTCTGAAGTTAGCATACAATTTTTACCCCTATGGAAACTTGAAGTATGAATTGTACAACTACAAGATAAAATAAGCACATACACAAGGAAACTTCTTCAGTCTTCAATTCATTTTTCGATCAAAATGAAGTTCATACATAGCTTTAATTACATATCAACATTTCATCAAAGTCTCAACACAAGTTACAAAATACATTGGATGCTTAATGTTCAATATGCTTATAAAGCTAT
>JAOTAW010074385.1:0-10208 GCA_025629945.1 Erythroxylum savannarum
AAACCCCCCCCCCCCCCCCCCCTCTGTTTTGGGTCTACAAATGTCAGTCCATTTGACCTTAGCATGAGATTTTGAATCCACCTTCCCAGCCCACAGAAAATTCCTATGTTTTGTCTCCATCTCCTTTAGGATGGAAGAAGGAAGAATGAAGAGTGTAGACCAGTAAACGTGAAAAGAAGAAAGCACAGAGATCACCAATTGAAGACTGCCAGCATAGGAAAGGTTTTTATTGGTCCATTTGTTAATCCTAGCATCAATCTTCTCCAATAAGGGAAAGCAATCCCTTCTAGACAACCTACCTTTCTTGAGTCCCAAAATCATTTCCATTTGATGAGTCAAAATGATTCATGTCAAGGGATAAGAAAAATTCTTAGAAGGGTTCATGTCCAGTCCAAATAACTCTAAAAAGGTGTACATACAGTCTAGTAAAGATTGTACTGAATTCAAATCAGTATGGAAAAACAATATAAAGTCATCAGCAAATAAGAGGTGGGTGAGTTTAAGAGTTTTGCACCTCCAGTGACATTTGAAGGAAGGGTTACCATCTAGACTAGCATTCATTCAAACTCCTAGAAAGAACTTCCATACAGATAATGAAAAGTAATGGGGATAAGGGGTCTCCTTATCTTAGGCCTAACTTCCCTCTAAAAAAATTTGAGGGGGATCCATTGATCAATATCGAATACGAAGGGAAAGATATACACTCTTTAATCCAATCAATGAATTTTTCAGGAAAGCCCACAGCTACTAGAACATTCATGAGAAACTCCCATTGTATGGAGTCGTAAGCTTTTTGAAGGTCCACTTTGAAAGCACATCTCTTATGGTTATTGGACAGGTGGTAATTCCTAAGAATTTCTTGAGCTAGCAGAATGTTATCCGCTATTCGACGATTTTTAATGAAAGCACTTTGGTTTGGGCTAACAATATCGAGGAGAGACTCTCTCAGCCTATTTTTTATAATTTTAGCAATCACCTTGTAAATCATATTATAGTAAGAAATGGTTCAATAATCTAACACTATGGATGGGTGATCCTTTTTTGGAATGAGGGAGATAAAAGTAGAATTAAGCTCTTTAACGTGTTTCCCATGTTCAAAAAAGTTTTTAATGGCATCAGTAACTTCCTCTCCAATAATATGCCAGGTATGTTTAAAGAAGAACCCATTAAACCCATCTGGGCTCGGGGCCTTATTCGGATTGAGAGAATTGAAAGCCTCTTTTATCTCTTGTGCTGGCACTTCAGTAATGAAGGAGTTTAAAAGGCCTTCAGGTAAGGAAAGAGGGAAGAGATTGTCCACAAACTCTTTAGAGGGGAGAAGGACTTTATTATCCCCTATAGAACCTTGAAAATGTTCAAGAAACTGATCTTGAATCTCTTTAAGACCTACAATTCTATTCCCATTTACCACTATTAAAGAGTGTTGCTTCTATTTCTGTTAGCAATGAGAGAGTTGTGAAAAAATTTGGTGTTCCTATCCCCTCCCTGAGCCATTTAATAAGGGAAGATTGTTTGAAGAAAGACTCCTGATCATCTAGAGCTCTAATTAAGTCATTAATGGCTTCAGACTCCTTAGCCATCAAAAGGGAAGACTTGGGAAAAATTCTCATTTGATCTTGAATGTTGTTAAGAATAACTTGATAACTCTCAACTCTGTCATTCACATCACCTACCTAGTCAAAATTAAGAGTTTTAACGGCTTTTTTGACCAACTTATGCTTAGACACTACACAAAACATAGAAGTACCCCGAATCTAAAGGGACCAAGCATCCTCTACTGTCTGAATGAAGTTAGGCTGATTGACTCGAAAGTTGGAGAACCTAAAGGGAGGGAATCTCTTCTGCTAACTTGTTAAGTCCCTAACCACTATTGGAGAGTGATCTGATATGTATGGATTGTGAATGACACTATAAGAACTGGGAAACCTAAAGCTCTATGCTGAATTAATGAGAGTTCTATCTAACTTCCTAGCAATAAAGAGATCTCCACATTGCTTGTTGTTCCAAGTAAAACTTGGACCACTAGAATTTAGATCAAATAAAGCATAGTCCTCAACACATTTCCTAAAGTCACTCATCCCATTCATAGCTGAGGGACTCGAGGTTTTTGCCTCATAAGATAACAAAATCGCATTGAAGTCTCCCGCTATAGTTCAAGGTTGATTACCAACAGTTAAGTTAATATTTGATAAACTAGACCATAGATTCTTCCTATGATTGAGATTATTTGACCCATAAACACAAGTCACAAAGAACAAAGAAGAACAGTTTATGGGAGTCACCTCTAGGCGAATCAGTTGATCATTAGAGCTAAGCATAGAACATAAGAAGCGATCTGGGTTCCAAGCTAACACTATCCTTGCATTTAATGCATGATCTACTTTGTTGTAATAAGGCCATCTAGGAAACATCGAAGAGCAAACATAATTCAGAAAAGAAGGAGTCCTTATTTTAGATTCAATCAAACAAACAAAGGACACAAATAGTCTCTTAAGATAAGCTTTCACAACTAATTGTTTTTAGGGCTATTGAGCCCCCTAACATACCAAAAAACTAAATCCATAGCACATAAAAAAACTAGAAAAGACTCCTACTTCTATTTCCTCCTAGATTTCCTACTAGTTCTCACAGTGAAATCCCCCTCTGCTCCTCCCTTAAGACCAGGACTACTAGGAACCAATTCAAAAATAGGAAAGGGAGGAATTGTACCTACTTGGTTCACAGCAGGAAAGTTTGGATCCCCAAGGTCTCCACTTGATTCACCTTTCTTCTGTTGATCCTTACTTAATTGGCTAGGGCTGCATGAGGTACTAGCTTCCTTATAACCTTGTATTTCCATCTCTACCTCATGGTCCATCTATTAAGATCCTTAGTCCATTCTTTGCTCAATTGGAATCACAGGAATTGTTATCTTTTTATGACTTTGAATTATCTTCTCTGAGGATGAATCCTACTCCTTCCTTTTCTGAGTTGTACTTTTAGATATTGTCTCCTTCTCTTTCTCCAACTCTTGTTGCAATCCTATCTTGAACAGCCTCCCTATAGGTGCCCATTTGTTCTTCTACGCTTGCTGCTCTGGTTTCCGTTCGTATTCAATCTTAATTTCCTTAAAGTTTATATTCTCTTCTTCATTGTAAATGGCTAGTTGGAAACAGGAAGGCCAACTCTGCTGTAATTCTAACTCCATACACATTCTTGCATACACTACTCTGGACATCCTAACAGTCTGAGTATCCATGAGTAAAGGTTTTCTTACAGAACTTGTTATTCGTCCCAACCCTTCTGCGTTCCAATATTCTACGGGTATATTGTAAAATCTTGCCCACACCGGAGCTAACCTAACTTCATCTTGCTCCCCACCATTCAGACACCATTTTCTCAAAAATAAGGGTTTACCTTGGATATACCAAGGCCCCTTTTCTAGAACCATATTCAGTCCTATCTTTTAGTTGAACTTAAACAGGAAATTATTAGAGCTCGTTATTAAAGTTTCCTTAAGCCCATACTCTACCCAAGACTTTGCTAGTGCTCTTTGAACCATAGGAAAAGCAGGTCGCTTACTGATGATGAAACCTATCAAAGTTTGTCTGAATAACGCCGCTCCTTTCTTCACTAACTTTGAAGGTGGTATGACGTACATTTGGTCCTCCTTAACCTCAGGAGGATAGTAGGTCAGAGCTTTATCTTTCGAGAAATCCTCCATTCCTTTCGAGACTACGGACTTTTATTTTTTGATGTTCTCCAAAGTTTTTACGTCCAGGGGGCGTGAGGATGTTTTTGGTACCAAGGCCTGTTGAACTAAAAGGGTTGTTGTCTCTGAGGAGTTATGGGTTCGATTAATGGAGGGGGCAATTTGGGAGTTGGAGCATTTATCGGGGGGAGTTCTGTGATATTTGGGTCTATGTTTTGATTTCGATTAGGGTTAGAGAAAGAGGGCTTACTGTGGGCGCTAGGTGAATGGACAGAAGAAGGGTAAAGAGGGTTAAAAGGGTTATAGGTTAGGGTAGGAGAAACGGAGGAAGTCATGGAGTGAGGGCAAAACTCACCTGTTCTCTCTGAAGTCATGGATGTTCAGCTCACCACTCTCTCGCTTATCTCTCTCGCCACATTTTAACCTTAATTATTTCCAATCTTATCCTAGGCTACCAAACTTGAAGAAATAAAGGAAGTTAGGAGACATGTAAGGACCCTCTTTTATAACCTTCAGAGCTTTAGGTTTAAAAGTGAAAGATAACAAAAGTAGATTGTAGAGAGAAGTACCTCAGTGATCCCCTTCTTCTTCCACTAAATTTATGCCTAATGTTGGATAACAGGATATGCAGGTCATTGATCTATAAAGAACCTAACTAAAGTAGCCTCCCAACTTCAGAATTTCTAAATCAAACACAGTAATGGTCATCCCATTTTTCCCTTTTAGAGGAAAGTAGTGTAAAGAAAGGTTATAATGATCCCCAACTACATGTTTCAAGCTCCACTTTCGAACTAGGGTACAAAGAGGAGGAGAAGGTGGAGGAAGCAAAAGTTGAGAATACGGGATGAAAAGGGGAGTAAAGGCAGAAATTCTTCCAAGGTATCAAACTAAATACTAGGATAAGTTACTAGGTTTGGCAAGAAACTAGCTTGATAGGGGAAATTTAAAATATTGTTACAAAAAAGTTAAGAAAGAGCTAGGAGGGAAGGTTATTCTGATTAAGATTACAAAAATGACATTTAATAAAGAAGAAATGTCGAGGTCAAAAAAATAGATAATAAGATAACATTAAGATAAATGGAGAGGAAGAAAAGGAGAAGCAGTTTAAGGGGGAAAACTAACCTAGAAACCATAACTAAGAGGAGTAAAGATAGGGAGACGACTGAGAGAACCCATGTTCTTAGAAAGCATAAGTTATAAAGGTGCTAGAAGTGCAATTATGGAAATTTTTTGGTGTGTTCGAAGCGCACCAATAGATAAAGAATTTTAATAGTTGATCAAGTGTAAGAAGACTTATCTAATCAATTCAAGAGGATGTGTGATGAAAACTAAATAGATAGATAATGACAATTATATGAGTCCATCATCAAATTTGTTGGCTATAGAGGAGAAATAAAACTATTCTTAAAATGATTAGATTTATAATGGCACATGCAATTTTTCCTATCACCTATTGAACTGTTATATCATTGATGATCAAATATAAAGTTGACATAGTGCTTATTAAATCATATATTAAAACACCATATGAGATATATAAAGGTAAAAGACCTAATTTAGCATATTTACATTTTGAAGAACATGTATGCTACCTATATTCATTTTTCCTTTTATAAGTTTGGGAATTTAGGTCCCAAAGGGAAAAAGGATATCTTTAAAAGATATTTTGAACATTCTAAAGAGTATATATTCAAAGGTGAACATGGAAATAAATAAGTGATTGAATTTGCATCATGGGATATCACATTCTAAGAGAATGATTTTCCAAAGCAAGAAATGATAGTTCAAAACTTATCGCTATATAAGAGAATCAATGAAAATGATCTTATAATGTAAGATCAATTAGATATATTGTCATCTAAGTCAAAGAAATTTAAGAGATGAAAAATTAGTTTATAATTAATGGAAATTGAAACCTAGTGGGAGTTCTTTACTATTACCTCTTTCAAGTGGAGCAATATGAATACATAGATATGGTTCTCAAAATTTTCATTATGTCCATATTATGAGCATATTATTCCTCTTACAATTTATAGAGTTAAAAGGAATAAAATTTATGGTAGTTCCATAAGAAAATAATGAGCTAAGGAATATGAAAAGGCTCTATCTAGTCTTGTTAAGGATGAATAAGATGTAGCAATAAAAGAAAAATAAACTTCAATGAGTTTGATTTAAGTATAAGACTTGGGGTGATCTCCTAAAAGTAAATAAAGCAATCAAGAATAAATGATTTTTTCAAATGTTAAGTAAAAGACTAATAGCACCATTAAAATATGCAAAGCATGTCTAGTGGCAAAAGAATACACATAATGAAAGAGATTGATTATAAGAGGAAATTCTTATTTATTGTTATGTTTTCATTAGTTTCACTAATTCTTGGTAGTTTGAATGGGTTTTAATATACATCAAATAGATGTAAAGACTATGATCATAAATAAAGACCTAGATATAGGAATCTATATGCTACAACCATTAGATTTCATTCAAAAGGGCCAAAAGCTCTATATACTTAAATTATTAAAGTCAATCTATGGTCTAACACAGTCTTGAAGTAAATTTTATATTACATTAGTGCTATAACAACATCATAGGATTTTTATGTGATTAAAAGAGACCAATGAGTCTATGTTAAAAGATATAATGATAAATGTGTAATTTTATCATTTTATTTTAATGATATTTTTGATAGCTAGTGGTAATATGTAGTTTATCAATTGAAAAAAAAATTGGCTTTCAACTATAATCAAAATGAAGAACATGTCTAAGGCTACATACTTGTTTACGATTAATATTTTTAAATATCTTTCAAGAAAAGCTTTGTTACTATTATAAATTACAAATATATCAAGCAGATAGATGAATAACTATATATACAAGACAACAATCCATTTTTATGATGCCAATTGATAAAGGTAAGCACTGAAGCAATGCATGGTATGCGCGATTGCCACAAAAAGGGTGAGAGATAAAGATGGCTCCTTATTTTGAAGAAAATTGAAATCTCATGCACACTATATTGTTTATAAGCAAGTATGTTGAAAGGTAGGACTAAAGAGCTCAAATATCAATATCAAATTAAATAAATCAATATAAAGTATAACAATATCAAGGACATAAAAGTACAAAGAGAAATGAATATGTCTATTAACTATTCATAATACTTGTTATCAATGATGACATTTATTTGTCATCAAATATTAAATGCAATGTATTTTTAATTAAGAGCTAAACACATTTTTATAATAAATTTTAAATAGAAATTCAGTTGTAGAAATATGAGAATGCTTGATTTTGAATGATTTTTTAGTTTTAGAATGAATGTTAGAACGAGTTTTGAACATTCAATTCAAGATATAAGAAGTATATTGAATAGATTTGAGATGCCTTATTACAAGGGTAATTTCTTTCATTACTTAATAAGAATGAATATGAGTTAAGTTTTAATTATCTTATTTATTATTAATCATTAATGATAGAGCCATGCATAGCTCACAAAGGGCAGCATTTGGCTCTACCTTATGTCAAAACTTTTGATCTTAAAAATATTTGATATGTGCTTGATTGTTGATAAATTTAATCCATGACACTTAACTTCACGGTCATAGCCATGATCTTTAATGAGGCCATTCAGGATTGTAACTCAAAGTCTCATGGTCGTGAGTTTTGACACCTGGGCACCCAAAACCTAATTTTCACTATAAATAGAACGTGTTGCCATTAAAATGAGTAGAGTGTGAATGAATCATTTTGGGACACAAATGAGGAGCAGATCATGACTCCTTTAGAGACTTATGAGGGTTAAGCTTTTCGACACCATTTTGAAGGTGATATTGACACCGACGGACAAATTTGAGCATTCTCTCATTATGTCTGTTGTTCTTTCTCTCTCGAAGGATTGATTATGTTATCCTATGTTTATAGATTTGAGTTTCATGTATACATAATCTTTAATCACATTCTCGTTAGATTGCATATGTATGAACCCATTGCTAAAATCAAATATAATACGTAATTGTTGTGTTTGAGATTCATTTATGGCAACTAATGGTGTGGAATCATTAAAGATAATGTAACCTTGGTAAAATGACCTGAGCTTATGTGGTTGTTGCCTTGATTAATCTATTTTCCTAACTTATAATGCGCTGTCTGATTAAATCTAGAGAGCTTATTTTAGGTTTTCTAATAAGTAACTTTAATTAAAGAGCTTGTTTTAATTAAACATGACCTAAGGGGAAACCAAGGCTAACAGAGCTTATTGTTAACCTATGATTAATAGTTCTTAGAGATGTGTGGAAACAATAATTCAATGAAGTATGTTTAATTATGTGTAGGTCGAGATCGAACCGATGGTCAAATCTCTAGTGCATTCATCGCTTTTCTCATTTTTATGTTGTTTGATTTAATTTACTTTTTTTGTTTATTTTCACTTTATTTTCTTATTTGAAATCAAACCAAACCCCCCTATAACCTAAAAAAAAATTATTTTCATTACAAAAACTTTACATACACTCTCTATGGGATCAACCTGGACTCATCACTAGATATAGTTTTAAGTCTAATTATTTTGTGTAATGTTAGGATGCACTACCACAATTTTGGCATCATTGCCGGAGAGTTTGGTGCTTTAGTTTTTGTTTTTTATTTTAATTAGTTGTGTATACATGTTTGTTTATAACTAGTTTCTTTTTAGTTATTTCTTATTCTTTTCACTTTTTGTTTAGTGTTGTGTGTAAGAAGGATACATGGAAGGGAGCATGTCACTATTGGATACTATCAATGCTCTTGATGGAAAATTTTCCCATAATCCATATTCCCAATCCTATAACAAAGTTTGGAGCGATCATAGCCAGCAAGACTACTTCCTAAATGAGCTGCAGGACACACAACAATTCCCACTTAGACCAGAAGCTTCTTGTTATAACTTAGGTATATCCTTGCAATAATTAGCTAATGTTTTTGCCACTGATACTCTACATTTCCACTAGGATGTAAGGCAATTTTCACAAGATACAAGGTTTAGCATCCAAAATTTAGAGAGGTAGCAAAACTCAAGTACATCTCTAGAAGAATTAGTTAATGTTTGTGTGACTAACACTTTACAATTTCAGTAGGATGTAAAACGGTTCCAACAGGATGTAAAATTGTTTTAACAAGATACAATGTTTCGATTCCTAGCCTTTGTAAGTCAAATGGATCAGATGGAGAGAACTATCAACCACTTGGAACCACAGAGTGAAGAGAAGCAACTATCTCAACTGAAGGTGTACTTAAGGGACATTAGTGTAGAGACCTTACATTGTGGAAAGGAGCTTGAGAATCTTGAGAGGACTATGCAAGGAATTGCTTGTGTATAAGAAGTGGAGAAGGAGCTCGAAGGAGAAAAGGATATATTATTTAGCTCAAAGGTGAGTACTAAGTCCATAATTATTATCACGACTAATCCTTCACTTTATCTAGCAAGTTAAGGAAATTAGACAAGGAAGAAAAGGGTGAAGAGATATTCGAGATATTCTAAGAGCATGGGGACTTAATAGAGATTAAAAGTTTAAAGATAAGGAAGATGTTGAATATTAATGGTAATCAACTTAGTCCCTATCTTGAAGATCCTCAAGTGGAGAAAGTGTAAACTGTGACACCCGAAGATCATAATTTTGTCACATAAAGAAGAAAGTATGGAGTCAAGCCAGCGACAATAATAATGGGGCTTCTTAGAAGGCAACCGAAGGCAAGTTCATTTCTTTTCCTTTACATTTTTACATTTTTTATATGCATGTGTGTTTTAAAGTTTATTTGTTTTTTACAATTTTTAAATGTTAAAAAAATAAAGAGAGAGAGAATCAAACAAACAAATAAACATTTTCTCTTTTTCTATTGCTTCTAGGGCTATATAGTCATAATTAGAGAGTGAATTGACCAGAAAAATTCATGGCAACTTGAGCATGTACTTTTAATCTTGTGATTGGTCAATATGCATTATCTTTAGACAAGTATTAACTAGTGGTAAACACAAGCCAGTTAGATTTTGAGCCTTTATAAACTGTATATCCATATTAATTTCACTGTCTTTTGTTTATGTGTGACCTTCATGATATATACATCCTAACTCTACTTTGATTTTCTATTCAAGACCACTTTTTTATCACTTGCATTAACATGGAAATGATATAGGCATTCTTTGTTTCATAAGCTACATTAACCAAATAGCCTACCTAGATCCAATTCAACGACTTTTTTAAATGTTATGGGATCTTTTATAAAGGAGTTATGGATAGAATGCAATGAAAGAAGACTCCAGGTGTTAGGTCCCGTTTCCGAAACCCAACTTCTTAACAAACTACCATTATACTTGAGCGAGGTTCCTTGTATTTTTTTTTTAATACCAAACGTGTTGGACCTCAATTCCGGAGCCCAACCCCTTGAACCATAAAGCGCGCAAATAAATAACAATACCTCGTATTTAAAATTTATCATCTCAAATCGGTAACTTCCTCAAGTACTTTAATATCAATTTAACCAT
>JAOTAW010074424.1:0-10202 GCA_025629945.1 Erythroxylum savannarum
TAGATCCGAGGAGCTTGAGGTAAGGCATGAGTATACTGAAATAAAATCATGGCATATTAAATGATGCATCTCATCATATTGAAATCCATGATTAGATAAAGGAGTTGTGACAAGAGTGACTGAAGTGGGAAAAGAGCTTTGAGTTCAAGACAGTGAAAAAGAGCCTCAAGCTCAGATGATTCGAACTTGGTATCTATAATGGATACAGGCTAAAAATGATCTCAGTGTCCACAATGGATACAAGACATTAAATTAGGTTGATAGGCACTTGGTCACAACAAAGGAAAAATGAAAATGGAGACATATGTGTATTTGTATATACATCCCTACATGAATCAAATGATTGAAATGAAATGTATTATTGAATTGTTTTAAAATAGTAAATTACAGTTGAAATAAATGAAGGATGTGTTGTGATATGCAATGTTAGCTTACATGATGTACTTGTTGAAATATGATGAAATGTGATGTGGCATTCAATACTGGATGGTTTGATATACTTTTTGAATTCAGTTATAACTTGTTTTTATGATCTAACATGAGTGAATACACCGATGATGGTTCACGCAATGAGTTCGTAAACTCATCAAAATTGCAATATTTTTTTCAAGTTCAAGGGAGTTCTAGCTACTGAGTTTATATAGTAAAAGTCTAGTACTTCTATATTGGGGAAAATAATGGCTCAAAGGTCTTATCAGCTAAATATGAGATAGATGTTTGATGTATTACCATCCTATGTCATGTTATATTTTTAGTACCGAGAGTGAACTTTTTAAAAAATGTTGTGTAATGTATATATATGAATTCTGAATTGTAATGACATTTAACTTTTCCAATTCCTTCTCAATCTCTTCCTCATTAGCAATCTTTGGTGGACTTCTTTTGGAACCCTCAATCTCCTTTCCGCTCCTTAAGGTTATGGCACTAACATTCTTCGAGTTCACCTTAGGTTGGGATGACAATTTTCCTCCAATATGCGATTCTACCTCACTACCATATGACCCATTTGGTGTTCCATGCTCTATTGACTTGCTTTTGTCTCCTGCTAGATTTGTTGTAAACCCTGTTGCAACTACTGCTGCATACTTTGTTGTAATTGCTACATTTCCCATTGAAATTGCAGATTGTTAGCAACAAGATTCTTAACAAGTTCTTCTAAAGATGTACCTGAACTGAAAGAAGAAGCTCCATGTGCTCCTTGTTGCCTTGGTTGAAATCCTTGTGCTCTTTGTGGCTGATTTTGGAAGTAATTTTTCTGCCGATTCCCTCCATAACTCAAGTTGGGGTGATCCCTCCAACGTGGGTTATATGTCTGTAAGTAAGGGTTGTATTGATTCAAGAAGTTCCCTCTTGCTGCATTCACGTACTCATACTTCCCTCTTGTAATGTCAGGTACTCATCAATTGGATGGCTCATGTTTGAGCATATTTTGCATACTTTCACTTGTTCCTGTCCAACTGTAATCTGTCTAAAAAAATGTTATTTCATCTAACCGATGTTCAATAGATGAAGTAATTACCTCGTTTACTTGTCGAACATCATTGTAAGTGTCAAATTGTTGTATGTTAGCGGCCATCCACTCAAGTAGGATCTTGGCCTCAAGGGGAGTTTTCTCGATAACAGTCCTTCATAAAAATATTGGATGAAAAGTTGGTTCGGTATGTTATAGTGCAGATAACTGCCATATAACTTCTTGAACCGTTCCCAATACTCATAATGAGATTCTCTATTATGTGACTTGATGCTACATATCTCCTTTTGAATACTTTTCGTCCTTGAGGCTGGAAAATATTTCTCTAAGAACAGCCTCTTCATCTCTAACCAAGTATTTATGCTTCCCGCTGGTAAATCAACCAGCCAATCTTTTGCTACATCTTTGAGTGAGAAGAGGAAGGCTCTTAATATGATCTACTAGTCCGTCACCCTGGGAGGCTTTATGCTCAAACAAACCACATCGAGCTCCTTAAGATGCTTGTGTGTATCCTCTCCTACAAGAACATGAAAATTGGGTAATAAATGAATTAATCCATATTTTAACTTAAAGGTAACATGTTACGCAAAATTAGGAAATGTAATGCATAGGGATCTTTGGGTTAATTCTAGTGAAGCCAATTCCCTCAACGTTCTCAGATTTTCCATAGCTGTTTCAGATTCAGGTTCTGGATCTACTACTGAAGATGTTCTTGCTTCCCCTCTTAACCTCCGCAATGTTCTCTAGATCTCCAGATCAAGTTGCTCAATTTCTCTATAAGGAGATCTGGTCACTAGCATACACCAACACTCACAAACTTTTTAAAGTTAACAAATAATTAAAAGAAAAAATAAACAAATATATTAACACAACACCAACTAAATTAAAATACGAAAATTAAACTACCACATTATCGACCAACGACACCAAAATTTGACAGCGCGTGATGAGTGCACTGCAAGATTTACCTGACTTTCTACACTAAAATTTGTAGTTATGGTGAGTCGGGATTGAATCCATAAAGAATTTTCGGTTTATTTCTGTAATAAAATTAACAGATACAAGGAAAATATAAAAGGGGGGGTTTGGATTTTTAGCAATTTAAAAATTAAAATAAAAGCAAACTATTGAAAACAAATTAAAACAAGCATTTGAAATGATTAAAATATCAAATATACGTCTTTACAACTCTCTTCGAACTATCGATCTAAGACTAATAGAATGCTATACTAATCTCGTTTTTTCCTAAGGTTTTGTTTAATTTAGATATGATCATTAATTAAAGTTAACTACTGAATAAGCTAGGATATGATATTTAGATTTAATTTGGTAGTCGCTTTATGACGTGGAAAACAATCAACAAAAATAGTAACCTCACACGTTCGGGTTATCTAACCTATGTTATGTAATTCCTAACAATACAGGATCATTAGATGCTACTCATAAACATCAAAAGTAACGACTACATATTACGTTCCATGTTTTGGCAATAGGTTTGAAATAGAACAATCAAAATAGCGTATTAAGACCACTCAACCCAAAACTCGATAAAATCAACACCAACAACATAACAATTCGAAAAGAAATTAAAACATTAAAATGATAAAATGGTTTAACCATGACTTAGCATCGATATTGTTGGACCCCGAATTTTCTTGGAAATTTGATTTATTAAATGAAATTAAATGAGAAATAAGTGGTGTTTAATGTTTTATTTGGATAATGTTAATTAGAGAAATTGTAATAATATTTTGAGGTTTATACATGAAATGGGTGTTTTGTGTATGATTGTGTATGACTTTTGTGAAAGAGAAATGTGTATGCGCATATTCTTTCTTGTTGAGTTTGCAGTTGGGTATTTGCTTTGGAATAGCATGTTGGAGTTTTGAATTGTGTTTGAGATGAATTGGTTGAGGTGAAGCTTAATAGTACCGAAGAGTATTGTGGTAGTGGGTGAATATGTGAAGTTGATGTGTTGGTAACCCTTTCCTAAGTGTAGAAATGGTGGGCAGAACTTCACTGGAAAAATTGTACTGATCTAGATAGAATTAGCTATAGTGATCTTACTAAAAGTTGTATCTTATGTTTCCAGCTTTCTAACGGCATAAAGTATGCAATTTTTCGATATCGGGGCTAGAAGTTATGATAAATTAAAGACTTGATGTTATTTAGGATGAACTTTTGGGGACAGAAACTTTGAGTGACATTTTGAGCCTTATAAAGTTAGAAATTGTTCCTTAGGGTCTTCCTGAGAGTTGTAGATTGTCTTTTTTTCTTTCCATTGATATAAAGTATGACATTTTTGGACAATGGAGTGAAAAGTTATGATGTCTAGAAGTTCTGATGCTGTTTAGGATGAAGTTGACGATCAGTCACTTTTGCGTGGAGCTTTGATCCCCTTAGAGATCAAAATTATTTTTAAGTCCTTCATGGAAGTTGTAGAGCGTTCTTTTATCTTTCCATTGATACCAAATTTGCAAATTTTGGAGTTGTGAGTAAAAAGATATGAATTTTTGAAGTTCATTTGTTAAAAAAAAGAAGAAGAGAAAATCAGAAGCAGCGGCCTCGTGATCACGACCGGCTCTTTTAGAGCCGCACGCGAGCCATGAGCAGCTCCTGACCGCTCGCCGGCTTAGCTGACTCTCCTTCACTATTTTGCATATAACTTTTTCGTCCGACATCCTATTGATCTGATTTTTGAAGCGTTGGATTTCTAAGACATCCCTCTATCTCTCTATATGAAATTATAGGTTTTCATATTACTTTGAAAAATATGGATTGAATCAAAGTGAGAGGATCATTTATAAGAGTATAAGTTGGATATTTTTTGGAACATGCTTTAGTATTTTGGAGATATATCGATCTGTAGAGATTCAAATTAGGTGATTCTTATTCTTAATTAAGCTAGAGACATGGATCTATAAATGTTCTGAAGGAATTGAATTTCAATTTAGCCCCTAAGATTTTCAATTTCCGAAGTGAATTTAGGCGTAGTGTTCAGTCTCAGTTTTGTAATGGTTTGAAAGTGTTTTGGCCATAGCTTCTTCATTTCTGAACTAAATTGAGTGTTTTTGGTGTCATTAGAAAGATGAGACATAGAGGAACATTTCTCTAGAAGGAAGTGTTATCAAATTACTTCTTTTACCTGATCAAAATAAGGAGTCAAGATGTCAGTTTTTAAGGCAAAAAAAAAGGAAGGGCATTGTTGGAAGTTCACTTAAGGTTTAATGCTTTAAGGCTTATAAGGATGGGCAAATGGGTCTTTTGGTTTCATTAAAAGAAAGAAAGAACAAAAGGCTTAGGTTAGGAGAGAAGAAACGAAATTTCAAAGAGAAGGAGATGTGAGTGTTCGGTGGTGAGAAGAAGAAGAGAAAAAGAAGAACAAACTTAGGGTTTTTTATTTTCATTGCTTTAGAAGAGATATTCTAAGAGTTTTTCAAGGAGGAAAAAAGAAAGAGGAAGGTTTAATCTTCCATTAGAGACAAGAAGCAAAAATCGTGGGTGAAGATTCAAGGTGAGTTGTTTCAAATCTTTTGTAATTTTTGATGGGTTTTTGGTTCAATTGGCTTAGGAAAAGTATGGGAATGGTTGTTCAAGGATCAATTTCATGTTTTGTTTCCTTAGGTTTTTCAATTTTTTTTAAGATCCCTTTTGATTTAGGGTTTTGTGATTTTGATGAAGGGGATTAAGAAAAGCAAGAGGAGCATGGGGGAATGCTTCTTGAACAAGTATAAGCATGGAAATAAGGTGGGTTTCACGTTTATGATTGAGTAATAAGCCATTAAATTGATACCAAGCTTTCTTTTGTTTTCGAAATTAAGAAATAAAAGTTAGTTTTTGAATTAAATTACTAAATGATTTTAATTACTTCATTTATTGCTTTTAAATGATGTAAAGAATTTGCTTATGTGTGTATTCGTTTAATTAATTGAAATTGAATTGTCGTGAATGTGGAAAAATGCATGTGTGTTGTTGAATTATTTTGATTATTGAAATTTCATTGTGAGTTATGAATTATGCTCAAGTTATGCCATTAAAACATGTTGTGGCATTTTGTATGAATTAAAAAATAGAAAAGCTTGAAAGTATGAAAGCATTCAATAAATTGATTTAAGCATGATTATGTGCTTTTGTTTGGGTGAGAGAGGAACGTTTCGTTAGTCATGTGCACGTCGACGTCTAGCCTTATCCCAGCTGCCGCTTAAGGCCACGAGATCATGAGAAATCGGACTCGTTTTGTTTACGGTTTAAACTTCGGTTTAGCCGTTTTGATCCACGGAACTCTCAAACCATTGTTTGTGCATTTTATCTTTGAATTGTCAAGTATGTTGCATAAATTGAGTATTTTGTATTGATGGTTAATGGATTATGCTGTGTTGATGTGATGGCATTTGGATTATGTGTTTTGAGTTTGAATTTTGTATTTGATTGAAAATGATGCATTTTATGAAATTATTATGATTTTTATATCACAAATAAACATTTCAATAGTTTTGCTTATTGAATTTGAAAATATGCGACATGGATTTCAATTTGACCTTTACGATGGTTTTTGCTTGTTTTCGGTTATAAACTTGTTACCCACGAGCCATAAGCTCACCCCCCTTCATTCCCATCCACAGGTGATGAGAAGAAGATCGGGTGAAAGAAAGTGAAGGTTTTTGTTTGTATGTGTTCATCTTGTATTGTTTTTAAGTTAGATTGTTGTTGAGAATTTTGGGATTGTTGTATCTTGTGTACTTTGGATTTTGGATATTGATATTGTAATATGGCTTAGATTGCCATTAAAGTTGTAAGCATTTATTTTGAGGAAGTTAATGAAATATGGATCTGTGTAGGGATTTGAATTATGAATTTGTGTCTGAGATATGGATTTGTGTATATATTCGGATTTTAGATATTGATGTTGTATTGTAGCTTGGAAATGCCATTAAAGTTGTAATGCATTTATTTTGGAATGTGAACAATGAGTTATGGATTTTGTGTATAGAATTGAGATGTGAATGTATTGGGTAGTGAAGTATATGATGATATGAATGTGATTGATTGTGTTTGGATTCCGGAAAGGAGGTCCGATGATTGTGATGGTTGGACTTAATTATTGAAGTGCTTTTTGTGTATGAATGATGGTTATGATTTGTATATGAAGAATTAAATGAATTGAGGAATTAGAATTTATGAATTTCAAATGAGGCATTGAATTGTTTTGAATGATATTAAATGAAAAAAAATATTCCGATTTGGATTGGTTTAGATTAGGATCGTCTTATAGTTTTCCAACGCGTTTGTTTGTTTTCTTCTAAAGTATGTGTTTTCGGATGTCGGAGTTAAGATTTCGTCCTTAAGCATTTTGTTTTCTTTGATTCCGAACCTTTCGTTTCCTTCGCTTTTTGATCCGATTTGTTTTTCATTTGCTTTTGGCCCATTTTCGCATTGCGATTTCTGTTCTTTAACTTTCATCTGCCTTTCGACTCTGCTTTTAATTTGTTTCCGTTGTATGATTTGAGTAAAAGTATAAGTGTTCTGGTTTAGTTTGAGCGGTTGGGTTTCGGTCCCAACAGTAATGGTAATGCAGTCACTGATATCATAATTTACGCATGAGCTACCATGCTCTGGATTCCATATTCCTTGTGATTCTTCTTCCTTCAGCTTCTTCTACGTGATCGTTTCTTTTTGAATGCATTCCCAGGATCCTCAATATCTTCCCATTGTCCTCGAGGTTCGGTTTCCTTGATATTAGTTGGAGGTAAAGGAGAACTGTTGTCTTTCTTTGATACTTTGAAGGCCTTTTGCTGCTTTCCTAACCTCAGAGTTAGTTCACCCCCATCAACACCAATTATTAAGCGAGCAGTGGCCACAAACTCCCATCTAAGGACCATAGGGGTTTCCATATCTTCTCTAATGTCCAATATATAGAAGTCTATGGGAAAGGTAAATTTATCATTTTGTACTTGCAAATCCATAATAATCTCCTTTGGTTGATGATCTATTATGTAGACCGTTTTTACTAATATTTGTGTGGGTTCTAACTCTCCTAACCCCAACTTTTGACTAAAGGTATAGGGCATCATATTAATACTCACTCCTAAATCTACGAATGCCTTATTTATGATGAATCCATTGATACTGCAAGGAATGTAAAAATCCCCTAGGTCCTCTTTCTTCTATGCTATGTTAGGGTTTTCTTCTGCTGTGTGCTCCTTAAGCTTTTTCTTAACTGATTCTTTTAGTTTGAACCTCTTTTGTAAATGTTCCATTATGTCCTCAACCTTGTTTGATTCAACCTCCTTCAAATTCGTCGTTGACCGACTTGAAATTAAAGTCCACTGATCTAGAATAGGGTATGGAATTTCAGGCCGAGGTTCCTTAATTAGCTCAATTACGAGCTCATTTGGAAGGAATTCCATAATTACTTGTGTTTTTCCTTTATCTCCGTCTTCCTTCGCATATTCAAGTTCTTTTTTTGGGTCTGAGTGATGGGCATAATCTGTTCCTTTAGGTTAGACCCGGTATTGCTTGGAAGGTTTCTACATTCCGAGTAGATATTGCCTCTGTTAGTTGACGTACTTAGACCTCCAAATTGTGTATTGAAGAGGCGTGGTTCTTGGTGACTTGCTCGAATTTGCTTTCAAGCCTCCTGTGTGCATCCTCCATTCCTCTAATTGTATCTAAAATCTTATCCAACTTAGATTCCATTGAGCTTGGTTTATCTTGTTGGAAGCCCAATTGTCCTTGAGGTTTGAACTATCCTCCAGCATTGTTCGTCCAAGAAAAGTTAGAATGATTCTTCCACCCAGGGTTATAAGTGCTGAAGTAGGGATTATTTCCCGCTCCTTGTCGATATTGAGCTCTCATATAATTCATTTGCTCTAGATCGCTTTCCTTTATTAAGAAATAATCCACCGTAATATGGTCAATTTTTCTACAAAGTTCACACTTAAGTTACACGACCTTCACCGAAATGTAGTAGATTGTCTACTATACTCATTCGTCCATAGGCAGCTATTACTCGCCATCTCCTCTAATAGCTCTTCTGCTTCATCAACTATCTTTCTTATCAGTGATCCTCCTAAAGCTACATCAATTGTGCCTCTCATACATGAGGTTACTCCATTATAGAATGTTTGTAACAAGAATTCTTTGGGTAAGTGATCATTTTTGTTGCAAATCCTTGTATATTTCCCACGCTTCGAGATTGAATTCCTGTCACTTTGCTGGAAGTTGGTAATTTCCTTGATGATCTTAGCGGTCTTAATTAAGGGAAAATATTTATATAAGAAGGAACGAACTAGCTGATCCCAAGTTGTGACATTGGCTGGGTTGAGGGAATGAAACCAAGCCTTTGCTCTATCTCTAAGGGTAACGTGAAAGAGCCTAATTCTAACTGCATCTTCTGACATCTGATGGTACCTAAAGGTATCATATATTTCAAGGAAGTTCACTATATGTGCGTTGGGATCTTCATTTGTTAGTCCATAAAACTGCACGTTCTGTTGAAGGATATTTAGGAGGGCTAGTTTGATTTCAAACGATGCTACTTGCACGAGTGGCCTAGCTACTCCTTGGTTAGCCGCATTGAACCCTGGTCTTATAAAGTCCATAAGGGTCTGTTGTTGAGGTCCTTAGTTCACTCATGGTCCAAATCTTGCTGAAATTCCTCAACCATTTTTTATTTCGTGATTTCTTATTCTTCATCACGCCAAGCTTTCCTAATGGTTTGTTCTAGTCGAGTGATGGCTAAATCTAAGGTTTTAGCTGTGCGACTCAAACATCTCGTGACTCTTGTGTTCATGCAAGAGCACGATTTCAGAAGTAGGAAGAAATAATGAAAAATAAAAAACTAAACTAATCGCCTCCCTAGCAACGCCGCAAAAAGACTTGATCGTGGTTTTTCAATGTGTGTAAGTTCTAATTAATAACCTTGATAATCCATAAGCATATGGGTCGTTTACGTAGTACCTAAGATGTCGATCTCACGCAATGTAACTAAACTAAGGCAAGAATGTAATTCAATCACGCAACTCAATTCCAAAAATCAATTACGAAAATATTAACAAAGTAGCAGTTGTAACACACACTCAAGAATCAACGTAAAGGAACTATCAATTGAGAGAAAGGGGGATTTTTACCTATCTTTAATGCTAACCTAATCGATTATGAATTATCAGATTATTGGTCTTAGATAATCCTAGGGTTGATTACTCTCTCTCAAGTTATAACCATTAACCCTAAATTATAAACCCTAATAAGATTATGGAAAATTGCAATTTCTCAATTAACAATCTATCAAAAATAATTAGATCTGAAGTTGCCTAATAAACTATCGGGAACTTATGCAAGATCTCTCTTCACACAATTACCGATTTGATTAATTTCTCGTTCTTACTAAATCACCTAACTCTCGTTAGCCCAATTTAATTATTTTTCATTCGATTCACCCTCTCAATCTATTACTGAATTATGCAATCACAGAAATCAACCACAATAAATCAAATGAACATAAAACAATAAGATTTTATTAAATCAAAGATTTAAAAAAAACGAAGGTGAGTATAGAACATCTCAACATTCACAAATCTTATCATCAAAATGCTATTCCCAATTCTATACAATAATAAAAATGGAAAATAACAAGAAATACGATCTTGGATGGAGATAGGAGGCAGCAACGTCAGGAAACTCCAAATTCGGGAAATATGTCGATGTCAACTTCTTCTCTACTTCTCTCTTC
>JAOTAW010074433.1:0-10197 GCA_025629945.1 Erythroxylum savannarum
GTAACGGGACTTATACAGGAGATACCATGATTGGTATCAGCAGGAGAGACATATGTCTCGATATCAGGAGACACCGAAGTGTCAATACAGGAGACACCGAAGTGTCAATAACAGGAGAGACCGAAGTCTCGACACCGAAGTGTCACAGGAGCAGCTGCAGACCCTTCTAGGCATGCCTATTTACCCACAACTAGGACTTATCAGTTTTAAAACAAAACAAGGTCATTTCAGACATTTCATGTGCAAGCAAATGGCACTTCCAATACAATCCCGAATATTGAGCTCCTTGGACAATTTAAGTCCGAAATTCATAAACAAATCGCAAGCAGCATAATAATACTGGAAGCAGAAACAAATCAAATCAATCCCAAAAATCATCTAGGTTGACTCACAAAATTTATCATCAAAATTACTTACTGAAATTTCTTATCTATATTACTGACTTACTGAAATTACTGACCTGTATTACTTACCTAAATCGCCCTTATTGTTTATTGCCTCGAAGTCCCGGCAATATCTGGAAGTGGTCGTTCCTCTATAATAGGGAACACAGATACAAATCACTATTGTGCTTGATTAAAATTACTAATGTATAATGGATATGTATGATGCATGTTCATGACAAATTCCGGGACCAAACCCTAAATTCTTAACTTTATTCCATAATTCACAACTTAAATTATTAAATCCTTAATTGTCAATTAAATCTGAAAATTTACAAATTTCATATGGAGAGGTAGACAATTTTCTTACGAATCCAACGCTTCGAGAATCAGGTCATTCGGAGGTCGGATGACAAAGATATGGTCAAAAGAGTGAAGATTGCGGATTGTGATTTCAAAGATTGAAGTTTATCACACACAAGTCGACTTATACTTACACAAGTCGACTTATCCATTAAAGCACACACAAGTCGACTTATACTTACACAAGTCGACTTACATAACACCACAAGTCGACTTACACTTGCATAACTCGACTTATTGAAGAGCGGAGATGAAATTTTCATGAAAAACGTTGATGTAAGTCGACTTATACACCAAGATAAGTCGACTTACGACACTGTTCATCTTCTTCTTCACCGAAACAACAGAATTTTCTTCCATTCCTCTACCCATTAAATCACTTATAATAGTCTATTAAGCTTGTTTATACTCACTACAGCTTCCAACCATTTCAAAAACAAATTCTAAACCTCAACATCCCTAATCCAAAATTTTACTTCTCTCTCTCTCTCTACGGTATATTTTCAAACATAAGTTCATATTTTCATCCACTGTATTATCCTTTATTCTTAATCTATTCTTACACTTCATTTAACTCCTATCATAGTTCAAAAACATCCATAACTGATCAAAATATAGGAGTTTCCTCTAACACCAAAATAAACAGAGCATATTACGTGAAACACTTCCAGCACTCTCTCATTTTTATTATTATATTATTACATTCTCACACATTTGTTCTAACTCATTTGTAGCTCCTCAACGCACACACAATACAAAAATCCAAGACTCATGCTTAACCATCAAACTTCATTTATGCTGATAAATAACAGACACAATGAAAGCATGGAACATTCGGTTTTCTCAAAACCAAGATAGTATATACCTATTTTCCAATCTAGAGTCCATGTCTAAGTCTAATTTATTCAACACCGAAACCCAACTTCACAACTCCATGCATGCATATAAATCTTTATACTAAAAACTAAACATGAGCAAAACTACTTACTGTGTAAGGTTCCAGAGAGTCACTCAACAAGACAAAGACAGCTTCAGTAGTTATTAGGTGAAGAGAAAAGTGAAGGGAATTCGGTGAGAAATAAAAGACTATAGTGCTTCTTTTAACTAATCCTTGTGAAAGCCACCCGTCTACACTAGTTGCGTGTAGGTTTGCATGCAAGACAACTATTACTTAATGGCAGACCACATGTCACAACACATATAAGCCAAATGTCAAATTTTAACAGGTCTCTTAGTTTATTTTATTTTTCCTTAATCTAAAATACCCAAATTTTTCCGAAAATTCTTAAAATTTACCGAAAATTTTGAAATAATAATATGACTCTCTACTAAAATTTTCACATGAAAAATAATTCACCAACAATTTCTAAAAATATTTAAAGTGTACAAAAATTGCCAAAATTCTTTTACTAGAGTCCGAATAAATCAGAAATCTCATTAAACCAATTTACCCGAAAAATGGCATGAATGCATGCCAAAATACTTATGCACAATTTAGCAAATATTCAAATAGACTAAACATAAAACGTACTAATTTTTCTTAATATTCTAACCCCTAAAATGGGGCGCTACAGTAGTAGTCTAATTTATTTTGTGTAGTGTTACGACGCGCTACCACCTTTCCCCTTGAATCTCCTTTCTTAAAGTCTTTCTTCTTTTTCCCCTCACTTTTATCCTATTGGGTTAGGCCTTTTCCTTTAGAAGAAGTAGAGGAGCCCACCTTAGTTTTGTTCTTTCACTCAAAAATACACCAAGGCATTAACAACTATGATTTCACCAACTACATCCTTCACATTTTTGCCTCTACAACTCTATTTACGTCTATGGTTGTAACCTGGACAAAAAGTTGAAAAGATTGTCCTTATCTGACATATTGTCAATATAAAAAATTAGAGAGCTAAACTTTTTAATAGAATCTTTTAGCGATCCATCTTGTTTTAGCTTCTTCAAGGCATCCCTCACTAGCTAAGAAGTATTCATCAAAAGGAATTGGTTTGTTAACTCCTTCTTCATCTTCTTCCATGTATCGATGGGAGCTCCAACCGCACTAATCAGTAGAGATCCTTTTTCTTAACCAAAGTTTAACATTTCTATCCAAGTACATGGGTCATCATGTTGACCATTCTAGCATCAGGTACTTTAGCAACCGCAAAGTACTGCTTCATATCCGCAAAAAGTTCTCGATCTCCTTCGTGTTCTACACACCTTTGAAAACCTTGGGTTCACACATCTTCACCACGGTGCTCTAAACACGCCCAACATCTTGTGTTGCAACGGTACACCTTATGATCTTCATCCCAAAGCTATTCTCCTCTAGTGCCTTATCAAACATGTTATTTGATGTTGCAACTGTTAGTTATACTCCTCTAACATCTTGTACCTAGTATTATAGGATATGACCTCTTCCTCCCCTTGAGGAATTGGCTCTATGAGTGCCTCCATTCTGTTGACATGCTCTGTCAAATTACTACATCCCACTATATCAAAGTGTAGTTCTAATACCAATTGTTATAAAGGTTTTTGTAAACACCAAACTTACACCAAAGTTGCATCTACTCCTTTATACAGCAATCTCACTTAGGTCCGTTTAAGCAAGACTCAGCCTTCCCACGTGATCATTGAAAAACTAACTTGTTTTCAAACGTCTCACAACCCTCACAATGTTTAACTCTCATACTCTTACAAAGATTATTGAGAAAGCACTAAACTAACAAAGACAAAAATTGGAGCACGAAAGAGATACAACAAATGCTAACCTTCATTACTTTCCTCAAAATCTAGAAAGGAATGCTCTCTTAATCTGTTTCTTTCCTCTCTATCTCTGTTCTCCTCAGGAGTAAGGCTCAAATTAGCTATTTATTGGCACCTCTAGCTTTATAATTCAGAATTATAATTAAACTCAACTAGTTTGATCACATCTTATCCTAATTAGATTACATCACATTATCCAATAAGGTGAAATCCCCATCTAAATAGGACTCTATCTGATAGAACTTATCTATATCACAACTAACGAGATAATAGATTACATCTATCCAGGAATGATACATCCATATCCGTGAAGATCTCTATTAGATGATCGTCCCACATGATCTTTATCTTTTAGAGCTAATGTATATCTTTTGTGATCTTATCAGTTACATCATCGAAGATCTCCCCACAATCTCTATCCATTGATGATGAGTCATCCAAGCCCAAAGCCTTTCATAACACACTGGTCCAATCCAATGCTTACCTTTATCAAATCCATTAGTCATGGTCCATTCATTTGAGCATACACTAAGTCTGTAATCCATCAAAAATTTAGTATTAGCCAAGTTGGTCCATACAGGGTCCAAAACTCTAACAAAACTCACATAATGCTTAATTTAGCTTACTAAGTTACCTTGGGCTTTTATATGCCACTATCATGTATGTGATCTAGCTAACCTTCAACCCAAGACCCATTTCTAGTTAGCTGTGAAGTGCATTTATGTGCTAAGAGGCTAATAGTACGATACTTTCTTAATAAAAGACGTTCATTCCCTCAGGTACAAAGTTCTGCACAAAATAGATGGGGAAGCAAAAGGCTAACTAAGGTCTTGCTCACTGAAAAAGATACCTTTCTCTGCAAATTCATATATGTGAATAACTTGATAAGGTAATGGAAGTTGGTCCTTGGCATATTGGGGGTCAACCAAAGTTGTTTAAAATTGGTCCCTTAAAATGGAATTAGACAGATCAATAATAGAAAACATCCCATTGTGGTTTAATTTCCACAACATTTCTTTAGAGTATTGGACGCTAGATGGATTGAGCTTCCTAGCAAACTCTATGGAGAAGCCAATTGCTCTTGATTCAGTTACAACCAAACTTGAGAAAATCTATCATGCTACAATATGTATGGAGGTGAACTCCAAGGTTGAATGACATATGGTATTGCTTGTAGTGAAATTGGATCTTGATGGTGAATTGACTAAAACAAAAATTCATCTTATTTATAATTGGAAACCTCAACTAGGAAAGAATGGAAACCAACAGGGGAAAAAATTCCTTTAGGGAATTTCTTTATACTTATGGGGCTTGAAGAGGATTCAATTCCACCTATAGAAGGAGAAAATTTAGGAAATGATCAACCAATTGTACCTATAGACCTAACTATTGAGGTTTAGGCTACTAAACAAGACAATGCCATAGAATTTAAAGGAAAGAAAAAGGTAATAAGGAAGGGTAAAGGTATAAAACCAGTACCTAGTTGCAATTTTAATAAGGAGGAGACTTATAATTATGAAACCCCATAAATCTCAAAACTGGAGCAAATTGAGCAGTTATGCCCAACTGCTAACAGAAAATTATGGATGAAGAGAAGAAAACCCCAAGGGGTGGCTGGAGCAAGTAGGGAACTTCTAACCAATGCTTTTTTTGGAATATAAGGGGTTGAATGACCCTTATAAATGATAGGTTGCCAAAGATATTATTTTGGAAAAACATCCTATCATTGTAAAACTGCTAAAGACTATAATCAAAGCTCACAAACTACATAACTCAATGAATTTTATAGGTAAAAACTAGGATTTCGATTCCAATCATGAACATAATTACAATGGCATAATTGCCTTTGCTTTAAAAAAGGAGAAAGTAAAAGTTGTAGTTCAAAGTAGTTCAGATTAGTTTGTTCATCTTAGCTACAAGCAGGAAAATTTAAATAATACCTTTGACATCTCCATTATATTACTTCCAATTTTGAGTTTTAAAGATTCAAATTATGGGATGATCTCTTGAGCATCAGAAACTCATTGTCAGGCCCCTTATATTCTAATAGGTGACTACAATTATGTCTTACTTCCTTCAGAAGCTCAGGGAGATATATTTAACCATTCCAACTTGGGTAAGGAGTTAGAAAGCGTAGTTATTAAGATGGATGTTATTGATTTAAAATCTGTTGGAAATCATTTCACTTAGAGCAATAAGCAAATCGGCAGAGCCTTAATCAGGAAGAAACTCAATATAATTTTAAATAATCAAAGCTGGATAAAGACTTTTCCTAATTCATATGTCCTTTTTATACCTCCTATGTGCTTAGATCATTCTTACATGGAAAATCAGAATTTTTCCCCTCTGAACTTCAATGACTCTTTTAGGTTCTTCAATTTTCTCTCTGATAAGGAGGGATTCGTGGAGCTAGTTAAGGAAGTTTGGGATAGCAATATCATATGTTACAATTCCTACCAGCTTATAAGGAAACTCCAAATTCTAAGAACTGGATTAAAGCAATTCCTTATGTCAGGAAGGCCAGCCTATAGCATTGAGGTTGAGGAAAGCACATGATGCCAATTACCTTTTTTCCTATAATCAAGCACTAAAAACTACAGAGATTAGGAATCTTGAGACCTATAATAGGGCCCTTATATACCATAATTCCTTGATGATGCAAAAGGTATAGGAACTATTTGGTTAAAAGAGGGGGATTCGAATACTAAGTTCTTTTACAATTTTGTCAACAAACAAGATCTATTGCTTGCAAGATAGTGATGACCAATAGGTTACCAACAAATCCTCTATTGAAAATATGGTGCTCAAATTCTATATTGATTTGTTAGCTTTAGTAATTCTAGTCTACTCAACTTGTATAATCTAGTAGAGTTAATTGGCCCTCCCACCTTCCAAAGAATTTGGAAATGCTTCAACAACCAGCTTCTAGCCATAAAATCAAGGGATTTCTATTACCAAGGAAAGCTTTATGCCCTGATGGGTACAATTCATACTTTTTTCAAAGCACTTGGCATATCACTAGTAAGTTGCTAGTTAAATTTGTATAGGAATTCTTGCACTCAGGGAAATTGATGGGGGAGATTAATGCAACCCACATATGTATGATTCCCAAGGTTTCTAATGCCAACTACCTAAATGATTTCAAACCTACTTCTTATTGTAACATTAATGTACAAGGTGATTGATAAGCTACTTACTAACATAATAAAGGAGCCTCTAAAGCAAATGATTCATTTTTCCCAAGGAGCTTTTATCCAAGGCAGATCTATTTCAGACAAAATCCTTATGATGCAGGAGCTAAAAGTTATGCTATTAAAGTGGATTTTTCTATAACATTCGATAGTCTCCAATAGAACTTCATCTTCAATAGTCTTGAATGGCTCATATTCCTTATAAACTTTATCTCTTGGATCAGAGAATATCTCTCTACCCCATCTTATAGTGTCTTTATTAATGGATTCCCAACCAAATTTTTTAAAGACTCTAATAGGATAAGGGAGGGTGACCCTCTTTCTCCTTATCCATCTACTATCTCCATGGAAATTCTTAACATAATCCTCAAATTAAACACAGTTGGTCATCCAGATTTCTCATTCCATTATAAATTTAAGGAGCTCCAACTTACTCATCTCAACTTTGCAAATGATTTAATGATGTTTTGTGTAGCAGACCATAACTCCATCTCACTTTTTCACAAATCACTCATGGAGTTTTGCAGGATCACTGGTCTAAGTGTTAACTCATCAAAGAGTAAGGCGTACTTTTCATTTGATGTTACTAATTCTGACATATTAAAGGAAATCTTTGGGTTAAATATTCACAGCTTGCCTTTCAAGTACCTTGGAGTACCTATCTCTTCTAAAAAACTAAAGTTTCATGATTACTTGTTGCTGGTAGAGAAATTCAAGAAAAAAATCAATGCTTGGCAAGATAGAGCTCTATCACAAGCTAGAACGGTACAACTTATTACCTTAATGCTGAATAATCTCCATAACCATTAGAGCTCTCACATTTTCATGCCTAAGAAGATCAATAAGGGGATGGAAAATGTATGAGGAACTTCCTCTGGTCTGGGAAGGCTAAGAATTCTAAAAGAGCCAAAATCAAATAGGAAAAATCCTGCTAGAAGAAAAAAAAAAAGGAGGTCGAGAATTTGCCTCAATTCAAATGATCCAGACAAAGCTAGTAGCCAAGAGAATACGGAGGCCTTTCAATGACAAAGAGGCACTTTGGAGAAAATGTATAAATGAATATTACTTAAAGGACTCTAGTTTCTAACAAATAGGAGAAAAAATGAACACTCTTGGCCTTTTTTACAAATGTTGCTAAAATATCTCATTCATCAATGCAATGTGCTTGTGGCATTAGTAAGGCTCAATGGCATAACAAAAGATTTGAAATGCCCATGGTGCATTGTTAGAATGATATATCTAAATTTGAAGATATTTCGAGCAAGGTTCTAGCATGGTGTACAGTTTGGAATTGTACAACTCTTCTATACGCTTGTCAATTCCTGGAATAGGGAACTTGTAATTTATATTTTTGGCATTTAGAGCCCTACAATCCTCACAAAATCACTTAAAATTCTCAGCTTTGTAAACTAGTATAATAGGAGAGGAATCAAGAGATTGGCTAGGTCTAATAATTCCACGTTTTCGTATCTCTCTATGTTGCTTTTCTTTCTCATCTTTTCGTGAGTGTGGGTATTGGTAAGGGCACAACACCACTGGTCCAACTCCAAGCTCCAGAATAATTGTAAGATCGTGACTGCAGATAGGTGGCAGGCTTCTGGGTCCCTGGAATAAGACATCATGTTGCTACAATTGCATGTTTGAGTGGATTTCTACTTTTATGATTTGAAGTGTTGGAATAACTTCATGAATAATTATATAATTTTGCCATTTTGTTAAAAAATATCATCTATGATCCGAAATCCCATCAGATGACTGGAGCCGAGATACACCAAACCTGCCCAAAATAAGAACAAAGAAATCCACTAGAAATTTCTTTCCATTCAAACAAACGTTATTTCTTGGCACTAACCTAAGGAATTGAGCCCACCTTAACCTACATTTTCTGGTTTGTTTCTATAGAAGTCCCATTTTATTTGTTCATTCGATGCTCAAATATTGCTGGAATCAATTAAGATGTCAAGAGGTTGATTCCTGATATTTCCTCAAACTAATATTAGTTATCCCTCCATTGTAATTCCGTTGATCGCATGGAGAGAGAGTTCTTCAAGTTTTTTCTCCTTGTCATGCGTTCATTTCTCTACCCCATCAATCCAGAAAAAACACTTGCATTGATAACCTCTGTCTTAGACCTCATTGTAATTGAAACAAAGACCTTATTTCAGCTATCATTAATTGCTTGAAGATGTCACGACTGATGTGGGCTTTAGAATACTGACAGGTGCCTTATGGATCTACCACGACTATACAATCAGGCCAAGCCCGTGACATTTATTACATCTTTTAGGTTGCGAAGCTTCACTTCCACTGCAAAATATTATTGAACTCCATTGATGACAGATGAATATTTCAACTGCTTATTCTAAGGTAAGTGAAAGTGACCAGCCCTAGTTGCGAGCTACTCAAAGCAGCGCTGATATTCTTCTATTGTTCTTGTTTGTATTAACTTGCATAATTCTCCTATATAATTTTTTGCTTCAAAGTGTAGTACCAAAATGAAGATGACATTATCGTTGAATTCCTCCCACGTAATTTCAGGCTGATCTTGGTCTAGCTTTAGGAACCAAACCAAACCTGGGCTTTAGATGCAATTCCCACCTTCTCCTCATCTACTATTTTTTGCTGTTTTGTTTCCCATCATAAATTAGGAAATCTATCCATAGGAATCCTAGATTTGTCAACGGTTTGAACTACTGGGGTCTATTATAAATCTAATCAAATGTAAAATATCTGATCTTGAAAGAAATAAATGCATTCCAAAGCTTATACAGATATGGTAAAGGGCTTTACACTACTGACTTCGAGTTGTTGTCCTTCCAAATGAGTAGCGTTAGGGTCACAGGATAACACCTCATTCTAAGCAGTAACTAGCAAGTTGTTGTCATTCTGCTCCCTCTCTCTATTCTTATAATACATCTTCAGAAAGGCTTCGAACTGTGATTGTAAGGTATTGGAAAAGTTGCTCATAATTGTGTGCTCTAATACCAAATTATTAAGGTCTCATTTTTACAATTGAGTTAAACAAGAAGAAACAAAGTAATCAGCCTATAATTTTTGTAATGAATGATGTTTGGATGGTGAAATTTGTTAAACGGCTACGTCTCAATGATCTTATAAAAGTAGATAGATATTTGGGAGAATATATTTCTTGCCTTCATATTATTCCAAATTTTTCTTTAAAAAACACAATGTTACTTCCTTCCTCCCACTATTCCATAAGTATAAGTTCGGCAGCGTGTCCACTAACCATTTTCCCATTACTTCCGCAGAAATCTAACCAAAGAAACTTCTAATAGCAGTATGATTTCTATCAAACATATTCCAGCTATAATCTAGACACTCTAAGTCACTCTGATTAAGTCTAAATCTGTTGGAATCGAACCGTGATCGAATCACGGGCGCAGCAGAAATTAAAATTTTTTACGGATTTCAAGCGGATCCCGATAATTGCTTAAACTTGAATCAAAATATATTCGGATCAGAAATCCTACCTTGTTTGCTTTCCGGAG
>JAOTAW010074440.1:0-10196 GCA_025629945.1 Erythroxylum savannarum
TGCCAGGTTTCTGGTCCTGTCAGTCGCTTACAATTCAACTCCGTTAGCATTACATTATTTACGTTTTTCAATCTATTACTAAAGACTTCTCTTATCTAGAAGCTGTTTCTGAGAAATGAAGTATTTAGTGGTACTGCATGAAAAAACACACGAGACTGTTGAAAAATCAGTTTGGAACCGACAAGGAGTGGAATGGGATGGAAATGGTTATTCCATCTTGGCATCACAAATGAGAAGCGTATTCACTCAAACTCCTCGTCGAGAATGATCAAAAGATGTTTGAAACTATAGTGGTGTTAAGTGAACCATACAATTGCAAGTGCATAAGAGTTGCCTCTGAAAGGCCATTCGCCAGGAAGACTGTTCCAAAGTAAAATTACGGATAATCAACTCAGAATACTCTTCAGGTCGAAGTAACTTTCAGAAATCTGATAGTTATCCGCAGTTTTGGGAGATAGCTCTTGGACTCATTTCTTCTCATATCTTTGGGGTAATGGGGACAAGCAACATTTAAATGCCAACAGCAGAATTCATGACATTACCAATTATGAATCATAATGACCTCCAAAAATTAGGTGCTAAGAGTTTTTGATAAAAGTCACGAGAATCAAGTGGCTTAAAAGGTTTATTAGACTTTAACCTATCTATTATTAGCTTAAATATGAAAATAAGAGGGAAAAAAGAAGTAAATAAAATTTTAAAACTCTCAACGAATGAAAGTTCCGAGAAATCAATAACTTTCTCACCTTAAATGTCAAAAGAAAACAAAGCAGTTTGATTGAACCACTGCTCCATCTTATCGTTGACGTTGGCAAAAGAAAGACATGGATATGTCGTATTCGTCGTCCCTCGTAGAAACAAGAAAAAGAGAAGAAGAAGAAGACCTCTTATGCACTGTGTATGTTTGGTCCTGTTTTCATTTTTTGTTTTCAAAATTTTAAATTAAATAAAAATTTATTTATTTGAGTTTCCCTTTTCTATTTTTAATTTAATTGTTTATGTTTCTATAATTTATGAAACATCATAAGACTTTTTTGTTTTTATTTTTGCCATAATTCGATCAACTTTAACTAATATATATTATTTAAGAGTTTAATATTAATTATTAAAAATAATTATGAATAATATATTACTTATAACTTTATATCTAATTAAAACTATTTTTAAAAATAAAAACTTTTGAATATAATAATTATTTAATTAATATATTTCAAATTAAAATATCTTAAGATGCATAAATTTAAAATAACTCAACAAATATTGAAAATTAAATATTAGTGTGCAAGTAAAATTTTAATAATAATTAGTTTTCTTTTGTTAAAAAAAATTTAGATCATGAAACAAAAATAACAAACTATTATAAAAAACAGAAATAAAAAAGTTTCTCCTCCCAAACTTAAATCAGATAGATGACATGGCATTTGCGGTTTTGAAACCACTTTTTCTTCTTGTGTGTATGTATATATATTCCTGTTTCCTTTTACCTTCTTTAGCATAAAGTAAAAGAATGTTACTTTTACCTTGTAGTAATTAAATACGAATAATTTCCTTTTTAAAATAAATATATATCCCCTTTTCTAAAAATATCTAGAAATTCAATATAAAAAACTAAATAATTGAAATTAAAGGAAATTTACAAAGTTCATAATTTTATTTTTTTCTTGAATTACCAAAATCAAACAAAAACAAATGAAAGAGTATTTCAATTACCCTTTTTTAGTTTTTCTTAAATCAAGAGTGAAAAGTAAAAGTAAGTAATGGCCATATATACATATAGCTTAAGCTAAATTAAAGAAAACGAAATGTTCTATCTAAGGTTTAATTTATTTATTACTTTGATAATTTAACTATCACAAATTAATGGTGAGACAAAATTAAGTGTCAATACAATTAAAATAGTTTTTATGTTTTCATATGTCTAATCTAAAAAGACTGCAAATTAATATCTTTAACAAAAACCAAATTCAAATGAGAAAATATTACATTTTAAATATTTACAAATAATGAAAAAGGGGAAGTGTAGAAGAAATAAAACAGAAAAGTGTAGTAGGATATTAATATTTTAAAAAAATGTAGGCCTACTTAATATTTTTATTTTGCATAGCTAATTGTTGTTTTTATTCTTTCAAGTAGATCAATTTTATATAAAGACCTTCTTCTTATTATTATTTTAGGTATAAAGATTATATTAATTCATTGTATTCTTGTTTCAATATAAATAATTCATTGTTTAAAGTTTTTACCATTTTCTTTAAAGATCTTCTTGGTTTAGGAATCCTGTCATTCTAGACATGCAAAATATTTAGGGCTAGATAATATTTTTAATTTTTATGAAGTAATTTAATTGTTTTCTTAATGATTCATCGTATTATTTAATGAGTTATAATATCTTATAATCATTAATTTTTATATTTTCTAAAAAATAATTGATTGTTATTTTATTTTACAAAAAGTATTATAATTGTCTACATTCTTCCACAAAATGGATATGTTCCCTATTTAATTCAATTATGTCTTGCTTTAGTAAAAAACTTGAAAGCATAAGTAAAGAAATGAATAAAGCATTAAAATGGGTAAAGAGAATAACAAAAATAAAGAATTTAATAAAGCATAAATGTTAATTGAAATTAAAATAGAATAACTTAATTTATTATACTTAAAGTTTGTTAAGCATTAAGACAAGAAAGCTAGGCAAATGAAAAAGTACTTTACAAGAATCTTAAAGCTTTAGCAATCATGGAAAGAAGGTTTTATGTGGTAGCTTTAGTAAATTAGTAGGAATTTGAGTTTTATTATGAAAAGGCTTTTGAAATAAGGTTTTAATATGAGAAAACATAATTTTTAGTATGGAAGGAACTAAAAGGGGTTTTAGTATGAAAGGCTGCAAAATGAAGAGAATGTACTAGAGATTCTACTGGGAGTAATTGAAAAAATAAGATTACAAGAGGAGATGTTGATCGAAAAAGGGATGATCCTTCTCCTTACATTCCCTTCCTTTCTATAAGCACATTCATGTCTAATTGAATAATTTTATATAGGACTTTTTAAGCTTTAACACTTTGTAGAGCATCTTTACAGGTTTTATAGGGCATGTTTGCAGGCTTTAGCATCTAGGCAAGTTTTGTAGGCCTCAGGCTTTAGTGGGCTTTGTAGGGCATCTTCGCAGGCTCTAGCATCTTTACTTATTTCGTTTTTTTAAGTCTCTAGATTGGGGTTACACCAGGTGTCTAGGCCTAAATTTACTTCTTTCTCATTATCTTTAAGGTATAAGTTAATTAAAATTTTATTAGTTTCATTATTTCAAAATATTCTCCCCCAATTTTGACTCTAGCTAAGAGAGCAGTTGCTTTAGACTTTTGTTGTAAGAAAATTGTGGGCTCTTTGACTATCTAATTGATGGGATGAGATTTTTGGATCAACCACTCCTCCACAGTCTTTGGTGAGGCCTTTTGTCCTTGGATGAATTTATCCCACTATTCACCTTTAAATCTCCTTACTAATATTAGAATATTTAACTATTGGTCTTGTTTATAATCGTACCTTCATGTTAATATCCATGAGATAAAAACCTTTGACACAAATAGTAAAAGTAGAGGAAATAACTTTTTATATTCTTTATGTTGGTATTTATCTTTAAAATAGAACATTCTTACTTTATTTGTTTTGGAAATATAGATTTGTACCATTTTCACCGATTGATGAATCAAAGGGGAAGTTGAACGTAGTTCCGTGCTATATAAAAATAAATATGAGTGGTAGTTTATCGTGTTCATTATTAAGAAGGTACTGAACTAGACTCACTGGTAATTAAGGTTGTGATCGCGTGCAAACTTGAAGTATGCGGGGATCCAACCCCCGGTACACAAAACACGGGTCCAACAAAAATAATCTTTTTCAAAGCAACAACGTTGGAAAGAGAATTGCTAGCTTTATAAAATGCTATTTAAAACTAGTTTTGGTTTATATAAAATAACTTTTCGAGTTGCAATAATTTTTTATGAAATCAATTTACAAGGACTTTTATGAAGGGAGACCCTTAGAGTTATTACTAGCTCTTACATTATTGAAACGTGATGGAGCCACTCGTGAATATTGACTTTGGAGGATGATAATAAGGAAGCCTCACCTTGGGTTTTAATAAGAAATGTGATAGTTTCTATTTTTCTTATTTTAGGACATCACTTCAACATTTTACTGACTGAGCAGATAGTGGTGTCTGAATTTAGGATTTAGATTGATTTCGTTGTATTTTTAGAGATAGTCTTTATGGTGTTTTGGATGTTTTGTTTCTCAGAATCATGACCTAGATTGTAAGAATTTTCAGGTTAAGGAATCAAGAACAAAAATTGTTTCACCCTTGATAAATTTAATACCAAAATAAAAATGTTTAAAATAGCTTGCCATTTGGCAAAATTTGTTTTGATGCAATATTTTGAACTTCTATTAGTGAACCTTTTTCGTAGATTTGCAATCAATTTGTAAAACAAAAATTTTGATTTAACAAATCACTTTAAAGTTTAATAATTCATATAACAATGAAAAGAATTTGCTTTTTAAAGGTTTAATAAATACTTTTGAGTAGGTCTCCGGTGGTTCAAAGTAAATTGTACTATTTATTCTTTATTATCAATGATTTATTTTCACATTCTTATATATCTTTAGTCATAAAAATTAGTCACCCTATGAATATGATTTTTCTTTGGCAAAGATTCAGCTTTGTTTTCGATACAGGGCATGTTTTCCTAAATGTTTGAACATGTTTTAAATGTTATTGTATAATATTTGAGAATATTAAGACATTGACAAGCAACGACTCCAGTTAAGTAGTCATCATGACTTTTTAACATAATGCAACCCCACCTCTTAAAATTAGGAAACTTATGGACTCACGAGGACCCGAATACAAAGCTTCCCATGCTTTGAGGGACTTAAGAAAACCCCATGAACCAGATGGATCACCCCTGGAGGAAAATATACTTCTATATTTGCCTGTGATGGGATTCTCTACATCTTACTCTATGTATCACTTTTAGGTGAAGTCAAGATTAAGCTTCTACATTTGAAGTTAAAATTTTATGAGATCATTCCTTTATGTAAGAGCGTTCTTGGGGAAAGAAAATATTTATGACCATGGAATTATATGGTTTCAGGTTTGCCTTATGGTTACTACTTGTTCTTGATCATACATTCCTTTGATGGGTTATCTGAACCAATTTCTAAAAATAGGAGAGAAGGAAATTTTCAATATAATTTGATAATTCTTGAGCTCCTAAGATTTAGCTTGATTCTCATTCCTATATTTCTTTCTTCTTGTTCCTTTCAACTTTAGTATAATAATGCTTTCTGGTATATCTTGTTTGAATATGAATAAAATTGCTTATAGCACTTTTTATGGTGTCCAATTTAAATACTTGCTCCAAATGTCTAAATGGTGGATAAAGTTTGTTGTTCATTGCTACTCTTCCTATTTAATTTCAACCCCATTTTCCAAATATATAGTCAAATTTTACTACATTGGACAAGAAAACTGGAGCAGTAACCACTAAAAGCCCCGAAGGCACTTTGAAGAAGAAGGCCCAATTCGTTATGCATCTCAGGATGGCATGAAGTTGCCATCATTTCTTGAGTACGAAGTTAGAGTTAGGCGCATCTCTTTTAGTTGCAAAAATTGTGCTTTTTGATTAAGCAAAGGGTATGAATATGGTATGTTACTAAAAACACAGAACATAAATGGTTAATAGGGTAGATCCTTTATTCGAGTGGAAATCAGTGAGGAGGAAATTACAAGCAACATTTGAGAGGTGTCATTCTCTCCACAAATATTCTCATTCTTATTACATTTTTCTTGCCTCTTTCTACTCCCGTATGCCATCTAAATATTCCCTAACTTGACACGTTTCCCTAACAACCCTGCCAACTCAGCCTTCTAGAATCTTGCTAAAAAATAAACAAGTAATAAAGCAGAAATAACAAATAACAAATAATAGCCCTCCAATATCATTCTGAGGAATTGTTGGGCTTCTCTTAATTGTTTTAGCTCCTTTTCTTTTTTTTTTCTTGAGTAGAAAATCTTAATTGGAGGCTTATCAATACTCCTTGCTATGAGTTTTACCTTATCCTCAAGGTGAAAAGTTAAAAATTGTTGCTAGATGGTTTTACAGGGTTCCTTTGCCTTAAAATTTGGCAAATGTTTCCATTTGACCAATGTAAAGTTTTTGAATAACTGTGTAGGGGCTGAAATTGTGAGGTGATAACTTCGCATTTGATCTCTTAACTAGCAAACTGCTACTTCAAGGGCGAATTTTTAAGTAAACTAGATCACCAATTTGAAAGTGAACATCCCCTCAATATCTCAAGATCTGCAGTCACTCCCTCCTCATTTTCTCAAGATCTGCAGTCACTCCCTCCTCAATAATGCATGACCCAAATATTCAATCCTATTTTTATAGAAACAACATTTTTTTAAATTAGCGAATAACTTATGAGTTTTTAGGATGGATACTTGTTAGACTATGTAAATACTATTTATCTTATTATTTTAATGTTATTTATGTACAGCTGTAACGCTATCAAAGCTCCCCTTTGTATATAAGGAACTGATAAATCAATAGAACACACGGATGATTTCCTTCATTTCAAATCTAACCAGCGAAATCTACATCTCTATTCGTATATTTTGAAACCATAGACTATTTACAGCAGTGATATGAAGTAGGCAAGCAAAAGGATTGAACCTACTTAGAGCAGTTATAAGATTATGGGAATAAGTGATAGACATTGAGATTAGGCCAAAAAAACCTACATTTAATTGATAGTTATTTAATCCACAGCTTAAATTAAACTAAGATACCTTTGCTAATTTTGGGAAAAAGTTTCTCAAGCCTGCACATCAATCGCTTTCATCAGTAACTTCGTTCAGCTAGTATATCTACCTTTCTCATTATAGGTATCAGCTGCCAAATAAATAACCAATCAAAAGAAGCATTGTGCCGGTGCCATAGTATCCTTCAAGTGAGGGCACTTCACATAGTTTCAACCAATCAAACCATCATAATAACAGTAATTCAATACTATAAAACAGTAGTATCAAAATGATCCAAGATAAGATAAAAAGAAGAAAGACTAGTTGAAACTTACCTTTGAAGTTAATTATTATGAAAAAAATAAAACACATTAAAATAGAGAACAGAAATGTGATTAATAGCAAAAGAACATCGATATGGTCCATCTCTTGAATTGTAATTCAATTGTAATAATGATTCTTTTTTGTTCCCATGACTTCGCAGATCTCAGTTTCACTGAAATGAAATGATTTTATTGATCTTGTCGCAAAAGTTGAGAACCTTTTGAGGTAAAATATTCAAGCTGGCAGCAAAAACGATATCTTTCCTTAACCTCTATATCCAATTATTTCAAGGGAAATTATTCGCTAATATATGACAAGGTGAAAACTTAACACATTAAGAAGTTTAAAATGTTCTTTAATAAGGTAAAAGAGAAATCAGGTAGTTATTTAGTGTTCCCCAATTTTACTCTTTATGCTTTATTTATAAAGTAATCGATCATAACACATTGTATGACATATTCCACCATAAGTAATTACATGCCATTATACTATATTTAAGTCCATAATATACTAACCTCATCTTCCTAATGAGCTGACTCCCCCATTTCTAGATTTGTGCTTCACCGAGACTTGTCTTTTGTATCATTAAAGAATAGGGTAGATTAGATTCAAGCATATAAATTTAGGAAAATGATAGCGAGTGTGGGCACTATGGAGGAACTAAACCTTTACTGGTTTATTCTAGAAGGAGGACAGAGAAAGAGAATTAGCAGAAACAGTTATACGGTTACAACCGAATTGAGAGGCAGGCTAGTCTATAGATAGTACAGTGGGGAATGAGAGGGATTTTCATCTTTTTACACAATCATTGTTGCTGTTAAGCACTATTGGCATTTTGCTGGGACAGAGCTAAGGACACCTTCAGATGGTTCGGCGTTTGTTGTATCTGAAAATACTGTTCTGCTCGTCGAACCCATGCCAAGGGCTCATTGCCATTAAAGTTGGGAAGCTCTACTTACTTAGCTGAAATCTGGACGTCTTCCAAGTTGATGAAGCGATTATGTGATTTCACACTTCCAGGGGTTGGAACGGGAACTGCACCAGTGTGGGCTGGAGTTACCGTCTCCATCGAAACAGAAGGGCTTCTTGCCTCCTCACACGGCCCCTTACCCTTAAGAACTGTAGTTAACAAATTTTTGAGTTCCTCCAGCTGCTTGCGAGTTTCTTCCAGTTGGTGACGATTCCCAGCAATTTCCGAACCCAATCCTCCGACCTGCTGTTCTAAGGTCCCAAGGCTCCTCTCCATCGTTTCCACCCTGCTTTCCATGAGTGTATTTGTCATTGGGGTTGCTTCGCTCCTCGAATTGATTCCATGCTCACCGCACCAATTTGATGAGTTAGGAGCTCCAAAAGAGTGAAGGGAATAAAAATGTTATACTGAAGTAAGAAATTACAGAGTTTTCAAGCTCTGTCCCAGCAAAATGCCAATAGTGCTTAACAACAACAATGATTGTGTAAAAAGATGAAAATCCCTCTCATTCCCCACTGTACTATCTATAGACTAACCTGCCTCTTAATTCGGTTTTAACCGTATAACCGTTTCTGCTAATTCTCTTTCTCTGTCCTCCTTCTAGAATAAACCAGTAAAGGTTTAGTTCCTCCATAGTGCCCACGCTCGCTATCAGAAAATTAGATTGAAGTATGAGAAACTCATTTAGAAAAATATCCTGTTAGGATCATTTCAGTAACCAATGACCTCAGATAACATTATCGACTCCGATTCTCATTCCAAAAATGAGTATACTTTCTGTCAAAATAGTGTAGCTGCTATATCTTTATGAAGCAAAACAGAAAGCTACAAATTGGAAAGAGTTCCAAATATAAGGTCCTACAGGCACTAAGGCAGAAACTAAAAGCATTGAAATCTATAGCAGAAAAAGAACGAAACACAAATGAGCATGAGTCTATTAGGCAGAAACTAAAGGCACTAAAATCCATAGCAGAATAAGGGCAAAACACAAATGGGCAAGAATCTGTTAGGGGTCATTTATTCCAAATTTTTTAAGAGCCTGAATAGTCCAGCTGCTTCCCTGATTTGTGAGAATTCGATGCAAAAAGCTTGCACTTCAATGAAAAAATCTTTCACTGCAAAACCACAAGCAATTGGTCAAAATGAAGCAAAATATGAATGTTGCAGTTGAATGTAGAAGAAACAGAACTAAAAGGCAAGTGATTTAGATAAACAACGGGGTGAGTTCAAAGACATGCAACATATTTCTTACTTCTGGGAAAGCAAGGACTTACAAAGTTCTAAGAACTATGCTTTCCTTAACATGTTTAACTTGTAAATTTTCTATGTAGATATTTAACGTATTGCTTCCATCATCAATTATCATGTTTATCTCCCAATATCTATCCAAGGTGAAGAAATATGTTTTCATGTTCCTGCTAATCCCCTAATTCACTTTGTAACACTCTGTTTTATTTTCTGATTCTGTCTAAGCCTTAGAGAACATATGTACATGTGCATTATATAGATTTACTAAATGATAAAATAATAAAGCCTGGATCGCCACAAAAACAAAGGGTAATAAAGCAATAAGAAAGGGAGTTTACTTACCATCGATGATTCTATTTGGAATCAGACTCTGCAGGAAAACACAAACAACTTTGACTAGTTTGTTTTGAATGTGCTTGTCCTGGAAAAACAACATTAACAGTTAGGATTCTAATAATGATGCACAGTTGTGACTTGTTAGTCACAATAGTAGATGTTAAGGTTCATTCATTTGCATGCGTAATGAACGACAAAGTAGCCTAATGTACATTGACTAATTGTCATCAGTTAATTAAAAAAAGGCAAGAATCAAATAATAATAACAATTAAAAGAAAACAAATAAGATCGTTAAACTGAGAATTGTCACCTTAGGAAGCTTCGCGAGTTTAGGAGCAAGAAATGGAGTTATAACCCCAGGTCTTGTCGATGCTTTCAGAGGTTTAACTATGTGTTGAATCAAGAAGAAGATAATGTATGCGATAACGCTAACACCTATCAATATTCTGAGATTGATGTCAAAGATTCTAGTGGCGCTATGACGCTTACTCCTATCTTTACCTAGTTTCAGATTA
>JAOTAW010074473.1:0-10189 GCA_025629945.1 Erythroxylum savannarum
TTTACTTAGCACATATTACTCAACTCCTTTGAATCACAATTATAGTCATATGAACAGCTTCATTCCCATTATAGTCATGCCTTTGGTACTCTAATATCAACAATTCATTCACTAAGTTATAACCTCAATTATCACTTCATACATATCACACATTTAGTCACTTATTTCAAGCATCATTCCAGCTTTTCTTAAAACAAATTTTCAGGTCAATTGTTCATGGAAATTTTTGACAAAGAAACTGAGGTATTTAGGCCAATACATTCTTCTAAAACATGTTCCTTTTTTTCTTAAGTTTCTAATGAAACCAATTTCATGTAGTTTGGTTCAGTATTCTACGAGTTATACACAAAATAATTCAAACTGTTCTCACACCATGACAGCACATTGCACTCAACTTTAAGCCAAATTTTGAAACTCTTAGAAATAGAATTACAATTATATTCCTCTATAAAAGTTGTATCCATATGCCTCTAGTTTAATCTTAATAAAAAATCATCCCATTTTCATATCTATATATTAAAATATGGCCAAAATACAGATGCATATTCAGTGAAAACACTCCATTTAACCTATTCCAGGACACTTCATCATTTTCATCCTAAACTCATCAATAAACCATTTAACAATCCTTTACAAACAAATTCAGATGAAAATGAATTATGGTAGAGATAAAGGACAATGTGTGAGGAGCTTGTGGTTCAAATTTCAAGTCAATCGGAGGTCTAGAAACTAAGTTATGGTCAAAAGAGTGAAGGGTGTTTAAAACTATCAAAAAGCAGTGCACCTAGCACGATTGTGCACTTCCTGTTGATTCATCTTTGTCATGATCGTGCTTGTGCATGATCATGTACTACCTGAAGTTTCCTTTCTGTCACGATTGTGCTTATCTTGCATTACCCGATGTTCCCTCTCTGTCATCATGCACTACCTGGTGTTTCCTCTCTGTCACGATCGTGACAGATGAACTTGTTAAAACTAACAGCTTTTTAGTATCACTATCACACTAATTCCTCCCATTTCAAGATACCATAGTAACCTTTTTCATTAGCATCAAACTCATTTTAACTCATCTCTATAACACTCAAAGAGATCCACGTTAATACACCAAGAAAACATAACATACAACCCCTCTATTTATCTATCAAATTTTTCTGCACTTTTTCCTACACCATCTTTAATGATCATTCTAACTCAAATCATCTCAACAACAACTTATGAAATATTGATCATCATATATAAAAGCAAGATATGAATCTACCCACATTTCTCATTCACGTTTCAGCATGTACCCATCCTTATTTTATGATCATTTAACTTTTAACTATCATCAAAACATGTTTCATTCAATAAATAAAGAAGAGTAATGTTTTATACTTATTTATTCCAAGATCTTCAAATCACTCTTAACCCTAGCTTCTCCAGTATCATTCGATTATCAACATTCAAAGGTGGTAGGGTTAGGTCTTTAGTAAGAAACTAAGAAGACAACAAAAAAATAGGAGCAAATGAAAGGTGAAAGTAAGCTTCAACGTGGATGGGTGAGAAGTAGTATCGGGGATGAAGACAAATAAAGAAGATGAAGATAAGAGAAGCTAACAAAGAGAGGAGTAAATAGAATATGAAAGACCAAAATGAGAGTGGGTCTTTCACTTAGTAAAAAATCATGGGTTAAGACAAGTCCACATGTCACTTTCTCATGGTCCTTCTTTAGTCTTTTAATTAGCTAGTCCATTTGTGTCCCAATTCTAATCCAATTGACTCCTAAATTTTAAATGACATAAGTCATCAAATCCTAATGTCATTCATCAAAATTTCTACTGTCATCTAACACTTTTTATGCTACTATTCATCAATTGTCTCGACACTTGACATTTTTTCTAGTCCAAACATACCCTTAATTCTAGAAAATTCTCAAATTTTCACAAAAATTCTAAATCACTACTTATACACACCAACTCAATTTTTAAGGCACATAATCCATAAATTCACATTATAATCACATTAAATATCAATTATATCTAGAGAATGCATGTACAATCATCAAAATGTGTGCAAAATAATCAAATTCACATGTATGAATGCCATATTATGCATGAATATGAAAATGCATTTTTCTAATCTCTCATTGCTATTTCTCATTTATAGAGATTTAGGGTTCTTAGTATAGAAACAGGATGTTACAATTCTCCCCCTTAATAAATTTTGTCCTCGAAATTTTTATCTGATTGATAAAAAATGTAGGGTATTGTTTCCTTGTATACTCCTACATTTCCCATTTAACTTTATCGATTAAATAATTTCTTCCAATTGACTATAGTCAATGGAATCACTCGGTCTTTCAAGTACTTATTTAGATACCACACTATCTTAACTAGTTCCTCAATATATATCCGATTATTTGCAAGTTTCATTTCTTGTGTCGACAATACATCTATGTCAGATTATATCGATATTTCTTAACATACTTCCATGTAACATAGTGTGAATCTGATATATCTTTTTGGTAAGATTAACTTAAATTCATGGTCCTATGCTCTCAATAACTTCATGTTGGGTCCCATTCCCGAAGCCCAAGATGTTGGACCTCGTTCCCCGAGCCCAACTATCCGGACTCAAAAAGTGTTAGCGGGTTTCCTTGTAGGGTTATTTCAATGAACCCTCACTTGCTTTGAATCAATCTTTTTGAATAAAATACCAAAAACTACCAATTTTTTTGAAGAGGTAGCAAAACGAGTTAGAAATCCAATTCTTCAAGAACCACTTAATTTGGAGGTCAGATGAAGAAGTTATGGCCAAAGGAATCCAACATGTTTATGTCCTTACTCCAACTATACATATCTTGGCACAAATATCATAACTTTTGCTACAAATGTTGTATTGATTTTGTTTTTGGACTGTTGGAAAGAAGACATCGAGATCTACTTTCATGAAGGCTCGAAGCGAGATTTGGCCTCTAAAGTGGTCAAAATCGTGATTTACTGTAGCTGTCCCGTGAATGTCCATTTAACGGACATAGACTGGCTTAAAAGCCATTTTCACCCGAGAAGGTCCGTTTAACGGACACTAATGTCCGTTTAACGGACATGCACTGGGCTGGGGGCTCTTTTTCACCTAAGAAGGTCTATTAAATGGACCTAAATTCCGTTAAACAGACATTGGTGACCCAAAACTCCTTCCAAAGCCTCCTTAATGCTTCCAACATCCATTCTAACACCATATACACTCATAATCTCCCCAAATTCAACCCTTCTAGTGCAATAACATTCCTCAAACATTCAATTACCAATTTTAATGCATTAAACTCCCAAACCTCAACTCATTTAACTCATAGAATACACAAACTCTCATCATTCACCATAGCTATCATGTTCATACCTCCCATACAACATTATCACTTATAATGCTCATATCTCTCAACTCCGATACCCAAATTTTATGAACTTTATACCGTTGGAAAGCTAAGAGGATTAAATGCAACTTTCAAGAAGACCACTTTGTCTAATTTAGCCTAAATTAACCTAGTTTTCCCCTCTGAATTCAATACACAATTTTCACCCCTATGAAAACTTGAAATATGAATTGTACACTACAAGATAAATAAACACATACACAAGGGAACTTCTTCAATCCTCAATTCATTTCTAAATCAAAATGAAGTTCATACAAAGCTTTATACATAGCTTTAATTACATATCGACATTTTATCAAAGCCTTAACATAAGTTACAAAACACATTGGATGTTCAATGTTCAATATGCTTATAAAGCTATCCAAATGTCTAGCTACTAACTTAGTACAAAAGCTAACTCTCTCGGAATTGTCCAAATGCCTTGAAGAAGATATTTATAGCCATTGGCGATAAGTCACACAATCAAACATATGTGTATATTCATATAAGCATATTCATCTTATCTTAATCCAATGATGTAAAATCAACATTCATAACACATAGATCAGTACATCATCACATTAAACATCTTTGTTATCATTTTGTCATCCAAGCATAACACACAATTTACATCATAACTTAACATGTCAAAATGCAAATGCACATACAATTGGCTCGAGGGTTCCTAGAACAAAACGGAGAAACCAAAGTTTACACCATGAACAAAATAAGTCCACTTTTCAGATCTGTAGGCCATAAGCGGGCAGCCGGGAGAAGGCTTTATGTCAACGTGCACGTGACTACGAAACAGTTCCTCTCTCGTCCAAACACAATCAAATCTCATGCTCAAATCAATCAATCATAAGTTCATATTCTTATGATTTTTCTTCTTTCCATTTAATCAAAATGCCATAATACAAGGCATAGAATAATCATGCTTACAATTCAATTTTTATCAAATATCATACATTATGAAGCAATTTCCACATCACAACATTTCAAAGTAAGTCATTTAGCATACAATACACAAACAATGCATTTTGCTCATTACATAATAACTATAAATAAATTACCCACCTTATAACTCTTGAAGTCGAAATTCAATTGTGTCCTTCCTCTTGCTTTTGGACAGGTTGTCCTTGATTCCCTAACATAACCAACATTCTCATTCAATTCCAATTTAATTGGAAATCTCCCAAAATTTCCAAAATCACAACAAAAGAAATTAACCTTAATCAAGCTCATACTTAACATACCCATAGTCTATCTAGGTTAGAAAAATCAAAACCTAGCTTAGAAGCCCAAAAACCAATGGATCTCTCCATCTTCTTCTTCCCTCAAGCATTCCCAACACAAACCCCTTTCTCTCTTTACCACTTCTCATTCACAATACCACAACCTATTTGTTTACTAAAGCATGAAGAAGATGATGAACTTACCTTGAAAGCCTTGATTTCTTCTTCTTCCCATGATTTTTCCTTCCTTTTCCCCTAGCTTTTTTGGTTTTTCTTCTTCTTCTCTTCTCCTTCAAGTTTTTCTCTCCCTCTCTAAGGCTTCCACGATTCTCTTCTTCTCTTCTTCAAATTTTAAGAAACAACTTACTCCTTTTCTTCCAATTATGCCCCTCCTTCACTTAGCTTTTCCAAAACTACCCCTCTTTCATTTAACAAGCCTACTAACTACTTAATCGAACTTAATTCTAACTTAATCCTAACACTTCATTCTAATTTCAATTTCTAATCCTTCCCTCAAATTTCTAATTAATGACCCAATTCTAAAATAAAAAAACAATAAAAAATTTAATCCAACAAACAAACATAAATAACTATTTAAGCAAATTTTATAAGAAATTTCGAAAAATTCAAGATCCAACAACTCTCCTCGCCTAAAAGAATTTCATCCTCGAAATTCTTACCTGAATCATTGAAGAGATGTGGATACTTCTCCTTCATTGCTTCCAAAGGCTCCCATGTTGCCTCCTCAGTCGAATGGTTTCTCCCTAAGACTTTTACTAGTTTCACAACCTTGTTTCTCAAAACCTTTTCCTTAAAATCTAAGATCTCCATTGGTTGCTCCTCATATGTCAAATCCTCCCTTAGCTGAACCTCTGAAGGTTGAACCATGTGTGAAGGATCTGAACGGTACTTTCTCAACATCGACATGTGAAAAACATTGTGAATCTTAGATAATTCCGATGGCAAAGCTAACTCGTAGGCTACAGGCTCAATCCTCTCAATAATCTCATAAGGGCCTATATACCTCGGACTTAGCTTGCCTTTCTTACCAAATCGTAAAACCCATTTCCATGGAAAAGCTCTAAGACACACTTTATCTCCAACTTCAAATTCCATCTCTTTTCTATGTGCATCCGTGTAGCTCTTCATTCTATCTTGAGCTACTTTAAGTCTCTGTTTCACCAACTTAATCTTGTCCACAATGACTTGTACCAACTCAAGTCCTACAAGTCTCCTCTTACCTTCCTCATCCTACAAATAGGAGTTCTACACCTCCTACCATAAAGAGCTTTATATCGTGCCATCTAAATTCTCGAGTGATAGGGATTATTATAAGAAAATTCAATTAAAGGAAAATGATCATCCCATAAGCCTTTAAAATCCATAACACAAGCTCTCAGCATTGCCTCCAAAGTCCAGATCATTCTCTCCGATTGTCCATCAGTCTGCGGATGGAAAGTTGTACTAAAGTGCAACTTAGTGCCCAAAGCATCCTATAAGCTTTCCCAGAATCTAGAGGTGAACCTGAGATCTCTATCCGAGACTATGGAACTTGGAATCCCATAAAGTCTTATTATCTCATCCATGTATTTATTAGCCAACACATTCAAAGAATCCGTCTGTCTAATTGGCAAGAAATGTGCAGACTTGGTTAGCCTATCCACAATCACCTATATTGCATCATGCTTCCTACTGGTTCTTGGCAATCCCATCAAGAAATCCATTGTAATCTTCTCCCATTTCCATTTTGGAATCGACAAAGGTTTAAGCTTACCTGAAGGTGCTTGGTGCTCAGCCTTGACTTGCTGGCACACTAAGCATCTTTTAGCATATTCTGCAACTTCTTTCTTCATGCCTTTCCACCAGAAATGCTCCTTCAAATCTTTATACATTCTCATATTTCTTGGGTGCATCGCATAAGGCGCATTATGTGCCTCATCCAAAATTTCATCTTTCAACTCTTGCATATCAGGAATACATAATCTGTTTCCTACCATCATCAATCTATCTTCCTGTACCTCTATTTCAGAAGGTTTACCATTTTTTATCTCTTCTCTGAGCCTGCTCAAATACTCATCTTGTTCCTGCAACTCCTTAATCTTTTCCTTCAATACTGGCCTTACTCTAAAATTAGCCAAAATACAACCAGATTCAGCTTGTCTCAATGTCACTTTGAGTTTGGATAATTCCTTTAACAAAGGAAGATACACTGTCTCCATATGTGCCATGGTCGATTTCCTACTCAATGCATCCGCTACTACATTTGCTTTCCCCATATGGTAGTCTATCATCAAGTTATAATCCTTTAACAACTCTAACCATCTTCTCTGCCTCAAATTCAATTCTTTCTGGCTTATCAGGTACTTCAACTCTTGTGGTCAATAAACACCCTGGTGGTGACTCCATACAGGTAATGTCTCCAAATTTTCAATGCAAAAATTATAGCAGCCAATTCCAAGTCATGCGTGGGATAATTCATCTCATAAGGCTTCAATTGTCTCAAGGCATAGGCAATCACCTTATCTCCTTGCATCAACACACAGCCTAATCCTGTCCTCTAGGCATCACTATATACTATATATCCATCATTACCCGAAGGCAAAGTCAAAATTGGTGCACTCGTCAATCGATACTTAATCTCCTCAAAGCTCTTCTGACATTCATCTTCCTACACAAATTTCTGGTTCTTCCTGGTCAATTTGGTAAGTAAAGCTACTATTATAGAGAAGCCCTCCATGAACCTCCTGTAATATCCAGCTAAACCCAAGAAACTCCTCACTTCTGCTATATTCTTAAATGCTTCCCATTTCACAACCGCTTCTATCTTCCTTGGATCCACATGTACCCCATGCTCTGAAATCACATACCCAAGAAAAGCTATTTCTCTTAACCAAAATTCACATTTATCAAATTTGGCATACAACTCGTTCCTCCTCAAAGTCTCCAAGGCAACCGTCAAATGTTTCCCGTGCTCCTTGCCACTCTTAGAATAAACCAATATATCATCAATAAAGACAATGATAAATTGGTCTAAGAAGGACTTGAAGACCCTGTTCATTAAGTCCATAAAAGCTGCAGGCGCATTCATCAATCCAAAAGGCATAACCAAAAACTCAAAGTGGCCATACCGGGTTCTAAAAGCAGTCTTCAACACATCGGACTCCTTTATCCTCAATTGGTGATAACCTGATCTCAAGTCTATCTTAGAAAAGACTCTCGCCCCTTGCAACTGATCAAACAAATCATCGATACGTGGGAGTGGATATCTGTTCTTAATAGTGATATGATTAAGCTTCCGATAGTCCACACACATCCTCAACGATCCATCCTTCTTCTTTACAAAAAGGACCGGAGCTCCCCATGGCGACGAGCTCGGCCTAATGTAACCCTTCTCCAACAAATCTTCCAATTGCTCCTTAAGCTCCTTCAATTCCACCGGAGCCATTCTATAAGGCAGAATTGAGATTGGCATTGTGCCCGGAAGAAGCTCAATAGGAAATTTAATTTCCCTAGGAGGGGGTAGTCCTGGTAATTCCTTGGAAAAAACATCCGGGAATTCCATAACCACTGGTATTTCCTCTAACCTCCCTCCAACTGCCTTTGTATCTACCACATAGGCCAGGAATGCGTCACATCCTTTCTTCATCAGTTTTTCTGCCGTCAGAGCCGAAACCATTCTAATCGGACTAACTTTTCTGTCCCCCACAAATACCACCTTTCTGCCCTTGCAAATTTCAAACTCCACAATCTTCTGCGTGCAATCCAATTTGGCATTGTACTTCTCCAAAATTTCCATCCCCAAAATCACATTTAGTCCTCCCATCCGCAAAGGCATTAGATCCACCACTAAGTGGTCCTCTCCAATACGTATCTCATAGCCTCTAAAGACTTCACTAATAATAATACTTTGGCCGATTGGAGTACTCACCATCAAGGGAGTATCCAACGGGCTCAATTCTCTACCATGCACAGTTCTACTCATTGACACAAACGAATGAGTAGAACCCGGATCAATCAAAACAATAACAACTTCATCAAATAATTTAATCATACCAGTTACTACTTCTGGAGCTGTCTCGACATCCTCCCTCATCATAGCAAAAACTCTCGCTGAAGCTTGTCCCCTCGGTCTCCCTGGAGGGTTCACTTTCCTGGCGGCATCAGAACTTCTACTGTCCACTTCCGTCACTGTCCTGTGTCCCACTGTCTCAGCCCTTTTAGAAGCTTGCATCTGACTTCTCTCATTTCTTGGCTTCTGGGGGCACTCTCTTGCTATGTGTCCTTTCTTGCCACAATTGAAGCACGCTCCCGTCCGTCGATAGCATTCTCCCTTGTGAAACCTCCCACAGTGCTCACATTTAGGATTGGGCGGCTTATCCCCATCTCCCCTCCTACTGCCTCCAGCCGTTGAGGCTTGATGCGAGACAGTTCTCATCTGTCGAGGCCTGCTTGCTCCACTGCTTTTCTCCTCTGACTGTGCAGGAAAAGTCCTGGCACTCCTCTCTGACATAGGAGCACCGCCTCCCCTCTTGAACTGCTCTCTGCCTTTCCTCTTTTTGCTGACAGCACTCTTTATATTCCCGATGTTCTCTACCCTCAGTGCTGCTTCCACCAATTTCTGGAAATCACAAAAGTTCTGCACCACCACTTTTTCCCTAATAGCTAGGTGCAGCCCTGATTCAAACCTACGGCACTTGGCTGCTTCACTCAGCCCCAACTCTGCTACATACCGGGATAACTGTGTGAACCGCCTCTCATACTCACTGACCGTCATCTCCCTCTGAGTGAGACATAGGAATTCCCTCTGCTTCTGCTGAATGTATACCTCAGACAGATACTTCTTCTTATACACAGCGAGGAAGTCCTCCCATGCCAAAACCGGTGGCTTCAACCGACTTCCCGGGACACTCACCCACCAATGCACAGCAACCCTTTGCAGCAGACTCACCGCATACTCAACCTTCTCATCCTCTTCACAATTCATCTGATCCAGAATCCTCTCTGTCTTTCGCAGCCAAATCTCAGCTTCCTCGGGATCAGAGGTCCCATAGAAATCCACCACTCCAAACTTTCTCAACTTGTCAAACTGCTTCCCCTTCTTAACTGGGTTCGGAGTAGAAGATTGTGGCATCTGTCCCATACCTTGGACAAATGCCTGAGTGAAGGCTTGGAACAATCTCGGATCCAAGGCAGGCTCTTGCTCCTGCGGAACAGGCGACTCCTGAGTCTGAGATCAAGAGGGCTCACTACTTTGCCCTACAGAAGCCTCAGCATCACCTGGGGCTTTAGACTCATCCGTGCCCTCCTCTCTTGATGGAGGTTCAGGTGTGAACGATTGTTGGAGCCCGTCTCCGAGGCCCAACATTCGGACCCACAAGGCATAGAGGGCCCAAAACCGAACACATAATGACCACAAATAGGGGAAAACTCAAATAGAAAATTTGGATTAGCTTTTTAATAATAATTGTTCCCTTGGTTCTAATGATTCCAACGCCACTGAAAACGCGCAATTTGGGTTAGAAATGAAGAAGTTATGGTTAAAATACTATCTTAAAGAAAACAGGGA
>JAOTAW010074487.1:0-10187 GCA_025629945.1 Erythroxylum savannarum
CCTAGAGAAATTGAGTTTCCCATCGAGCTTCTTCCAAGTACTGCACCAATATCAATTCCACCTTATAGAATGGCTCCGGCAGAATTGAAGGAGCTTAAAGAGCAGTTAGAAGAGCTATTGGAGAAAGGTTATATTATGCCTAGTTCTTTACCTTAGGGAGCTCCAATTCTTTTTTTGAGGAAGAAAGATGGATCATTGAGAATGTGTTTGGACTATAGGAAGCTTAATTATGTCACTATCAAGAATAAATATCCGCTCCCACGCATAGATGATTTTTTTGATCAATTGTAAGGGGAAAAAGTCTTCTCCAACATAGAATTGAGATCAGGTTACCACCAGTTGAGAATAAGGGAGTTTGATGTGTCAAAGACTGCTTTTAGAACACGATATGGGAATTTTAAGTTCCTAGTCATGCCCTTTGGATTAATGAATTCCCCTGCAGCCTTCATGGACTTAATGAATAGAGTCTTCAAGCTTTTCTTAGACCGATTTATCGTAGTCTTTATTGATGATATATTGGTTTATTCCAAGAGTGAGAAGGAGCATGAGGAACACTTAAGGATTGCCTTAGAGACACTAAGGAAGAAAGAATTGTGTGACAAATTCAATAAATGTGAATTTTGGCTAAGGGAAGTAGTGTTTCTTGGACATGTAATTTCAGAAAAAGGAGTACATGTGGATCCAAGGAAAATAGAAGCTGTAGTTAAATGGGAAGCACTTAAGAATATAGAAGAAGTGAGGAGTTTCTTAGGTTTAGCTGGTTATTACAGAAGATTTGTAGAGGGCTTTTCCATGATAGCAGCCCCACTTGCCAAATTAACAAAGAAGAATCAGAAGTTTGTGTGGACAGAAGAATGCTAGAAAAGCTTTGAGGAATTGAAGAATAGGCTCACAACTGCACCAATTTTGACCTTGCCTTCTAGTAGTGAAGGGTATATATAGTATATAGTGATGCCTTAAGGAAGGGATTGGGGTGTGTGTTGATACAAGGAGATAAAGTGATTGCCTATACTTCTAGGCAATTAAAAGCCTATGAGATGAATTATCCTACACTTGACTTGGAGCTGGCTGCCATAATTTTCACATTGAAAATATGGAGACATTACCTATATAGAGTCACCACTAAGGTATTTACAGACCAAAAGGTTCTTAAATATTTGAAGAGCCAAAAAGAGTTAAATCTAAGGCAAAGAAGGTGGTTAGAACTATTAAAAGATTTCGACTTGATGATAGACTACCACATGGGGAAAGCTAATGTTGTAGTGGATGCATTTAGTAGAAAATCTACTATGGCACATATGGAGACAATATACCTTCCTTTGTTGGGGGAGTTAGCCAAACTTAAGGTGATATTGAGGCAAGTTGAATCTGGTTGTATGTTGGCTAATTTTAGAATAAGCCCAGTGTTGAATGAGAAGATTAAGGAATTGCAGGAGCAAGATGAGTACTTGAGCAAACTCAGAGAAGAAATTAAAAATGGTAAACCCTCTAAAATAGAGATAAGAGAAAATGGATTGATGGTGGTAGGTAACAGACTTTGTATTCTATATATGTTACAATTGAAGGATGAAATTCTTGATGAGGCACACAATGCTCCATATGTAATGCACCCGGGGAGTACAAAAATGTATAGAGATTTAAAAGAGCACTTTTGGTGGAGAGAAATGAAGAAAGATGTTGCAGAGTATGCTAGAAAATGCTTAGTGTGCTAGCAAGTTAAAGTAGAACATCAAGCACCTACTGGAAAACTTAAACCTTTGTCTATTCTTGAATGGAAGTGGGAGAATATTCCAATGGATTTCTTGATGGGATTGCCAAGGACTAGCAGGAAGCATGACGCAATATGGGTGATTGTTAATAGGCTAACCAAGTCAGAACATTTCTTGCCAATTAAACAAGTAGATTCTTTGAATGCCTTGGCCAAGAAATATGTAGATGAAATAATCAGACTTTATGAGATTCTAAGTTTTATAGTCTCGGATAGAGATCCCAGATTCACCTTCAGATTTTGGGAAAGCTTACAAGAGGCTTTGGTAACCAAGTTGCATTTTAGCACAACTTTCCATCCACAGATTGATGGCCAATCAGAGAGGACAATACGAACATTGGAGGCAATGTTAAGAGCTTGTGTTATGGACTTCAAAGGCTCATGGGATGATCATCTACCTTTAATTGAGTTTGCTTACAATAATTCCTACCACTCAGGAATTCAAATGGCACCTTATGAAGCCTTATATGGTAGGAGGTGCAGAACTCCTATTTGTTCGAATGAGGAAGGTGAAAGGAGGCTTTTAGGTGAAAATGACTTAGGTCATTAGGCACTGTGTGGCTTTTGGTAGTTTATATAAAAGTTTTCTACTGATTTACCCAAAAAAAAGAAAAGAGACTTTTAGGACCTGAGTTGGTACAAGCTGCAGTTGACAAGATTAAACTGGTGAAGTAGAGACTCAAAGTATCTCAAGACAGGATGAAGAGCTATACGGACGAACATAGAGAGGAGATGGAATTTGAAGTTGAAGACAAAGTATTTCTTAGAGCCTCTCAATGGAAAGGGGTCTTAAGATTTGGCAAAAAGGGCAAGCTCGGTCCAAGATATATAAGCCCTTATGAGATTATTGAGAAGATTAGGCCTCTAGCCTACAAGTTAGCCCTGCCACCAGAATTATCTAAGATTTACAATGTCTTCCATGTATCAATGTTGAGAAAATACCGATAAGATCCTTCACACATAGTTCAACCTTTAGAGGTTCAATTAAGGGAGGATTTGACTTGTAAAGAACAACCAGTAGAGATCTAGATTCAAAGGAAAAGGTTTTGAGAAACAAGACTGTGAAGCTGGTTAAAGTCTTATGGAAGAACCATGTAAGAGAGGAGGCAACATGGGAGCCTTTGGAAGCCTTGAAGGAGAAGTATCCACACCTTAGTATAAACTCAGGTAAGAATATCAAGGACGAAATTCTTTAAGGGGAGGAGAATTGTTGGACCCCAATTTTATTTATTTATTTTTAGAATTTAATCCATTAATTTAGCAAGCATGAATAGAAATTATAATTTTTGAATATAAATGTTAGAATTAAGCTAGAGTGTAATAGGCATAATAGACTAAAGGAGTAAGTAGGCATTACATTAAATGTGGAAGGGTAAATTTGGAAAGACAAAACAAAAGTGGTCTTAAATAAGAAAGAAGAAGAAAAAACGTGGAAGGAAGAAAGGAGAAGAGAAGAATGCGTGAAGTGTTGGAGAAGCTAGGAAAGAAGGAAGAAGAAAAACGTGGAGAAGGAGAAGGAAGAAGAAGGAAGAGGAATCAACTTGTTTTAGGTAATCTCCATCATCTTTTCTTCTTGCTTTGGTAGAAAAAGGAATTAAAGACATGAGTTTTGTGTTGGAAATAAAGGGAGAAAGCAGAGAACCAAGAAACCAACTTTGATTTTTCATGGATTTTAAACTAGGTCTTAGTTTCTAGCCTAGATAAACTATGGGTAGATAAAGTCTAAGCTAAATTTTTTTATTCATTTTATTTTTGAATTATTGAAGCTTTATGGATTTTCTATTGGAATATTGGTTTGAATGAAAAAATTGATTTGTTTGAAGGAAACCAAGAAAATCCCATACAAGAGCAAGAGGAAAGACAAACTTGAACTTGGAATTTCAAACAATTAGGTGGGTAATATGTTTATAGTTATTGTGTAAGATGGGCTAATTTTCTTACTTGTGTGTGTGTGCCAAATTGCTTAACTTAATATTGTTGTGATTGTTGGAAAATGCTCTAAGATGTATTAGCATGTTGTGCATTGAAAGATGTCACAACATTTTGTATAATCAAAAGAGAGAATAACATAAAAAGTATGAACGTATGAACATGTGATGAAGTAAATTGTGCATAAAAGCTTGCTTGTGTTTGGGCAAGAGAGATACCATTTCGTTCGTCACGTGCACGTTGACTTAAAGCCTTCTCCCGGTTACCCGCTTGTGGCACATGAGCTCCTAAGAAACGAACTCATTTAGTTTATAGTGTAAACTTCAGTTTCTCCATTTCGATCCATAAGACTCTCAAGCCAATATGTTTGTGCATTTCATCTTTGATTTGTCAAGTATGATACACAATGGAGTGTTATGTTTTTATGGTTAATTATACATGATATGGTTTATATGTTAAAATCCTTAACTATGGGTCTTTGAGCCAGAATTGTTGATGATTTAATTGTTAGATGCTTGATTGCGTGCTCGTTACCAATAGCTATAAATATATTAGCCACTAAGCTTCGTAGCTCAACCCATTATTTTTCACTCCTCAGGTGCAGAATAAGAAGATTATTGATGCTTGCAAAGCGTTGGCAAACTCCAAAAAAAAACTATCTTTTGTAACTAAGTTAGTCCGACTTTATTGTTGAGTAGCTTTATAAGCATATGAAACATGAGCATTCATTTGTATTTTGTATTAATCTATTGATGTGGTTGTTGATATGTAAATAAAGCTAGGCTCAAACTCCGTTTTGTTTTAGAAATGAGATTACAAATTGAAGAAATTTCGTTTGTATATGTTTTGTATTTATCTTCTTCGTTGAGTTGTTAATAGTTGTTAGAATTGTATGTACAAATTAATGTTGGATAGTTGGGTCTAGGTTGCTGATTCGAAGGTTTCGTCGTGGCGAAGGAACGACTTTGGCTATAGCGAACCTTTCTCGAGAGGCGTTTTTATTTGATCTTGAAATTTCGCTGTGGCGAAGTCAGACTTTTGTCGTGGCGCATTTTTCCCAAAGGGTGTCTTGCCTGACCTTGTAACATCACCACGGCGAAGCTAGACTTTGGCCACGACGAACTTTTCCCAAAAGGTCCTTGGTAATATTCCTCAGTTTCGCCTCGACGAAACATTTACCTTGCCATGGCAAAGTCTGCTAGTGCTGACATTGTTATTCCCATTACAAATTTGAAATTTTCAGCCTCGGCGAAATGTTTACCTTGTCGCGGTGAGTTTTGCCAGTGTTGATGCTATTATTCCTATTACAAATTTGAAGTTTTTAGCCTCCCTCTCACATGATCCCTACCTAATCGTCTTGTATGGTTGCTTTGTAATAAGTATCGAAACCCGGACCCAACATTTTTGGTATCAGAGCTTAAGGTTTTTAAGGATTCCTAGGCTTAGAATACGTAGTGGTATAAATTATTATGATGTGTGAGTAATTGTTTGCATTGTTGAATTGATTAATTGCATTGAATGACATGCATATCATGATTATATGTAGGAAATAAGATTAAAATGAAACGTAAGCTAATTGTTAATGTTTAAATTGAAGGAGTAAGATGCCACCTTATAGAAGAACATGAGGAGTTTTGCAAGGATCAGTTGCACCTGACTCTCCACCAAGAGAGGAGGGTACTGATGAGTCTAGAGCCCTAGGAAATGCTGAGGCTTCTGTAGGATATGGTGGTGGGCCCTTTTGATCACAAACGCATGAGTCTCCTCATCTACAGGAGCAAGTGCCGACTTCCTTAGATCCTAAACTGTTCCAAGCCTTTGCTCAGGCTTTTGTCTAGGCCATAGGCCAGATGCTACAAACTTCTACTCCAGCCCCAGCTAAGAAAGGAAAGCAATTTGATAAGCTTAGGAAGTATGGGGCAGTAGATTTTTATAGGACAACTGATCCAGAAGAAGCTGAAACATGGTTGAGGAAGATAGAAAGGGTATTGGAACAAATGGACTTTGAGGATAATGAAAAGGTTGAATATGCTGCAAGCTTGCTACAGGGAGATGCTCTGCATTGGTGGGAATGTGTACCAGAGAGTAAGATAAAACCACCAGTGCTGACATGGAAGGACTTCCTAGCTGCTTATAAAAAGAAATATTTGTCTGAGGTATACATCTAAAAGAAGCAAAGGGAATTTCTGAGTCTCACCCAGAGGGAGATGACAGTGAGAGAATATGAGCACAAATTTATGCAATTGTCCCGATATGCAGCTTAAATGATGATGAGCGAAGCGGCTAAGTGCCGTAGGTTTGAAGCGGGATTCCATTTAGCCATCAAAGAAAAAGTGGTGGCGAAAAATTTCTATGATTTTCAACAGTTGGTAGAAACGACGTTAAGGGTTGAGAATGTGGAGAATATAAAGAGTGCAGTAAACAGAAAGAGAAAAGGAAGAGAGTAGTTCAGGAGGGGAGGTAGTGCTTCTATGTCAGAGAGGAGTACCAGGACTTTCCTCGTACAGTTTGAGGAGAGGAGCAGTGGTGCAAGTAGGTTTAAACAGATGAGAACTATTTCTCATCAAGCCTCAACGGTGGGAGGCAATAGAAGGGGAGAGGGGGATAAGCCATCCATTCCTAAATGCGACCACTGCGGAAAATTCCATAAAGGGGAGTGTTATAGGCTGACTGGAGCTTGTTCTAGCTATGGGGAAAAAGGGCACATGGCTAGAGAGTGCCCACAGTATTCAAGACGAGAGGGAACTCAAATGCAAGCTTCAAAAAGGGCTGAGACTATGGGAGTTAAGACTGTAACTGAAGTGGGAAGTTCTGATGCAGCCAAGAAAGTGAATCCTCCAGGAAGATCGGGGGGACAAGAACCAGCTAGAGTGTTCACAATAACGAAGGAGGACGCAGAAACAACTCGAGAGGTTGTGACTGGTATGGTTAAATTATTTAATGATAATATTATTGTTCTAATTGATCCAATGTCTACCCATTCATTTATTTTGTCATTTAGAATTATGCATGGTAGAAGTTTAAGCCCATTAGATAGTCCCTTGATGGTCAATACCCCAATTGGCTAGTATATCGTTGTTAGTCAAGTTTATAGAGATTGTGAAATATACATTGATGGAGAAAAATTAGTGGTGGATTTAATTCCATTGAAGATGGGGGGACTAGATGTAATTTTGGGCATGGATACGTTACAAAAATATAATGCCAATTTAGATTGCAAGAAAAAGACAGTGGAGTTTGAGTTGGACAAAGGTAGAAAGGTGGTGTTTATGGGAGACAGGAAAGTAAGCCCACCTAGAATTATTTCGGCTCTAACAGCAAAGAAAATCATGAGGAAAGGATGTGAAGCATTCTTGGCATATGTGGTAGACACGAAGGTAGATGGAGGAAAGTTAGAAGATATTCTTGTGGTCATGGAATTTTCGGATGTCTTTCCAGAGGAATTACTAGGACTACCACCACCTAGAGAAATTGAGTTTCCCATTGAGCATCTTCCAGGTACTGCACCAATATCAATTCCACCTTATAGAATGGCTCCGGCAGAATTGAAGGAGCTTAAAGAGCAGTTAGAAAAGTTGTTGGAGAAAGGTTATATTAGGCCTAGCTCTTCACCTTGGACAGCTCCAGTTCTTTTTGTGAGGAAGAAAGATGGATCATTGAGAATGTGTGTAGACTATAGGAAGCTTAATCATGTCACTATTACGAATAGATATCCGCTCCCACGTATAGATGATTTGTTTGATCAATTGCAAGGGGCAAAAGTCTTCTCCAAGATAGATTTGAGATCAGGTTACCACCAGTTGAGAATAAAGGAGTCCGATGTGTCAACGACTACTTTTAGAACATGATATGGGCATTTTGAGTTCTTAGTGATGCCCTTTAAATTACCGAATGCCCTTGCAGCCTTTATGGACTTAATGAATAGAGTCTTCAAGCCTTTCTTAGACCGATTTATCATAGTCTTTATTAATGATATATTGGTTTATTCCAAGAGTAACAAGGAGCATGAGGAACATTTAAGATTGCTTTAGAGACACTGAGGAAGAAAGAGTTGTATGCCAAATTTAATAAATGTGAATTTTGGCTAAGGGAAGTAGTGTTTCTTGGACATATAATGTTAGGCCCCGAATTTTTTATTTATTTTATTAAGCATGATTTGAATAAATTCTGTGGTCGTGCTAGATAAATAATTTTATTTGGAGTTTACTTATTATGTCAAGGTTGGGAGGATTTGTTGAATGGATTTATGAAATTTAAGTGTTAATATTGTAAGAATGTATCAAGGGCATTTTTGCAAGATCACTTAATGTTAAAAGGCTATAGGCTTAAATGAAGGGCAAAGTGGACCTTTCACATTCATTAAGAGTATTAGAAGATGAAGAAATGTTGTCTTGTATTTGGGAGGGAAGAATCATGAGTGAGGGAGAAGAAAGGAGAAAAAGAAGAGAAGAGACAGGGTTTTGGAGATTCTTGAAGAACGTGAAGATATTGAAGCTAAACAAGTAAGTATAAGCATCATTCTTTTTGATTTTATGAATGAAGCATGTTTTGGTGATAGTTCTAAGTTAAATGGGAGTGAAAATGAAGTTGAATGTGTGTGGAAAGTTGTTGATAAATGGTATATGAAAATGTTTTAAATTTTTGGGTTAATGATCAAGATAGAACATGATCTATTTATCAATTGAAATGAGGTTAAAAATGAAGTGGAAATGAAGTAGAAAAGATGGTTTAGGTATAATATGGTATATATGTGAAATGTGGGAAGTAAAAGGTTGGAAAATGTAGCAAAAAATGTTCCCGGAGTACGTTTCTGTAAAAGTTCGCCGCGACCAACTTTCCAACACAGAACATACTTCGGTATTTTGGGTATAACTTTTTGTGTAGTTATCAAAATGGAGTGATTTTTGATTTGGTGTAGACTAGAGACATAGGGATACAATTTTTCAGATGAAATTGAGTTTTAATTAAGTCTGTAAGGATCTCAATTTGTGAAGGGAAGTTGAACATAGAATGCTTTGTTAGTAGTGGAACAAACCAAAAATGATTGGGGCATAAATTTTAAAGTACTGAACCAAATTGAATAATTTTTAGGTCATTAGAAACTTAAGATAATGGGGAACATTTTTCTAGAAGAAAGTGTTAACAAATTTGGTCACTTACCATATTCGAATGATCATGGAAAATTGAGCGGAAGGTTTGGATTTTTGGAAAATTTTGAGTATTAAGAATTTATCTTAGTGTATGTGCTTTATTGGTTCTCAAATTTGAATTCCTATTGAATGGGGATTATTTTCATTGTTAAAGAAAATCAAGAAAGGTAAGAGGAGCAAGAGGAAAGACATCCCTAAGCATGTTTATAAGCAAGGATTTCTTAAGGTGGGTTTCGTATTTATAATTTAGTAATGAGCCATTAATGTTTTCTTCCAAATCAAGAATGATTTCTATTACTTCATAAATGTAGCTTTTGTTGCTTTTGAATGATTTGCAAAATTGCTACATGTTTCAGTATATGAATTTTGATGATAAATTTCAAAATAAAGATGGAAAGGCATTGAAACATTTTATGTTATGCCTTGGAAAATTCATGGCATTTTGTATATTCAGAAAAGAAGAAAAAGCATGAAAGTATGATGAAATGATTTGAGCATAAATTTGCTTGTGATTGGGCAAGAGAGGAAAGTTTCGTTAGTCACGTGCACGTTGACCTATAGCCTTCTCCCGGCTTCCCGCTTGAGGCTAAGAGATCCTTAGAATTCAGACTTGTTTTGTTCACGGAGTAAACTTTATTTTCTCTGTTACGTTTCTCGAGCCATTTGTTTATGCATCGCATCTTTGCATAGTCATAAATGATGCATAATTGAGTGTTTTGTGATGATATTCGAACTAACAGTTTGAGTTAAGATTGTGAATTTGTTTCAAAATTTGAGAACTATGCGTTTTATAAAGTTTCTATGACAAATGACACATTTTAATGATTTTGCTTATTCTTCATTATAAACTTCTTACCCACGAGCTTTAAGCTCACCCCCCATTTCCATCCCATCTTTAGGTGATGAGGAAGAGATCAAGAGATCAAGAATATAAGGACATTACTTCAAAATCTACATATTTTGGAATTTAAGTTATTTTTGTAAAGTACAAGGCTTAGCCACATTTCAATTTAGTTCATGTATCTTATATATTTCAGGATGTTGAGACATTGATGTATTGTGGATTGAAATGTCACTTCATCTTTTTAAAGAACTCTTATCTTTTGATGATAATGAATTATGAATTATGTATGAATGATGTTAAGTTGAAATATGAATTTGTGAATGGATAAGGTTGAATTGAAATTAGGTATACTTGACGAAGTTATTGATTTGAGATGATAAATTTTGAACATGAATTGTTGATACATAAGTTAGATGTTATGGAAAAGAAACTTAGAAAATTGTGAATGATGGGAATCAATGGTAAGTGATGAATTAAATGAAAAGAGACCGGAGAG
>JAOTAW010074599.1:0-10173 GCA_025629945.1 Erythroxylum savannarum
GTTTAGGACCTTTTGGAGGAGTTTTGGAGATGAAAATTTTAGTTAACCCGAAGGTTACACGGCCTGCCCGTATAAAATCACACAAGCCGTGTGTTTTTGGTGCAGGAGCACAGTTTCACCCGAAGGTTACACGGTTTAACCGTATGAAATTCACACGGTCCTTGCTTTGTCCAAATGACCAAATTTAACTTCGAGGTCTTCATAAAAGTTATATATCTCGATGTCTTCTTTCTAACCGTCTAAAAATGAAATGATTCCGACATCTATAGTGAAAGTTATGGCAATCGCACCAACATAAGTTCATTAGGAGTGAGGACATAAGCATGGTTGCTTCTTTTGATCACAACTTCTTCTCTAGACCTCCAAATGACTTGATTCTTGAAGCAATATATTCCTAACACATTTTCCTACATCTCCATAAACATTTGTAGTAATTGGTGTTGAATTGAAAAAGTTTTCTCAAAAGAAAGTAAAGGAATCTATTGGAGGGTATGAACTGGTGTGTTTTTGCTAAACATGTTTGGGTATTTAGGTTATATCTTGATCTTTAGTCATCCGAATGAGATAGTTTTTGATTTGGTATAAAGTAGAGAAAAAGGGGTACAAATTATCTGAAGAAGTCGAATTTTGATTCATTCCCTAAGATATTCAAATTCTGGATGGAAAATGTGCATAATGCACTGTTTTTGTATGTGAACAACCTGATAATGCTTGAGGCATATCTTCCAAATTTCTGAACCAAATTGAGTGATTTTGGTGTCAATGGAAACATAAGACATATAAGGACACTTTTCTAGAAGAGAGTATGACCAAATTACATCAGTTTACTTTCTAAGTGAATGTGAACACTAGACCCAAAAGTGTGTCTATATGAATATGATTGATTGTGTTGGTTTCCGGACAGGAGGCCCGATGATTATGATGCTGGGTTGAGATATTGAAGTGTTGCTTGTATGTAAATGAAATGAACTAAGTGGACGAAATATTATGATAAATGTGTTTTGAATGAGCATTTGTATGCAAGTTCGAATGTGATTCTCAACTTAATATTGAATGCCGGACTAAGGTCCGATGATATGGGAACATGATTGAATAGGATCATGAAAATACGATTGATGCATCTCATTTCATGAATGCATGAAACATAATGGCAGTTGTGACTAGAGTAGCCACCGATCGAGCTTAAAGCTCAACGAGTGAAAAAGAGCCTTAAGCTCGAAAGTTATTCAGAGCCTCAGGCTCAACGTTTAATGAGCCCATATGAGACAGTTATTAATGAGCCCTATACGGGACAGTTTAGGCACTCAGTCACAACAAAGTAATAAATGAAAAGTGAGTCTCATGTGCATTGCATATGCATAATATAAATGATAAAGTGTATTGAATGTGAAGTGTGAAATTGAATGTGAAATGTGTAATGATGTGAATTATGTGTTATGTGACTGGGTGAGCCATCGACAATAGTCACTCATTGAGTTCGCAAAAGTCACCCAAAATTTACACTTATTTTTCAGGCTTTGAAGAGTACCCCGTTAGACAAATGGGAGTATAACTACTGCATGCAAATGAAAGATAGAGGTCGGGACCAGTTTACGTCTGCATTCTGTATTTTATTACTTTATACAAATTTGTATTCTACGATTTTTGTATCAATAATGGATTTTGAAATGTTTGTACCATGTGTATACAAACAGAGTTATGTTGTAATATAAAGTCATTATGACTATAGTATTTTGTATTTGTAATGGGTCCTAAGTGATTAGTGAATTTCTGATGAGTTGTGTACTGGATGTTATGTGTAACTGAAATTGTTCATGAATGAAATTGGGCCCACTTTGATTATGGATCTCCGTATATTATGTTTGTGGTTTCAAAAAAAAGTTTATACCAACTTTTGACTGTTTCAATGCTCTAGCACGTCACCCTCGCAGGGCACGGACTCGAATTCACCATCAATGTTGGGTTCGGGTCCTGCGGGAGTGGGGTGTTATAGTAGTGAGAGAGAGAGAAACCTACACTGATGAGAGAGCTTAAAAGTCTTCGGTAGAACCAAATAAAAGTTACAATGCAAACTACTAAAAAGATAAGATGACAATGGGAACATAAAAACTAAAGAACTAAAGAAGACAAATCTCTTTTTTTTTTTAACGTTTCATTTTTTAAAAAACAACAAAAAAAACTTCAAAAATGTAAAATAGATAGTCTGTGTGCCCCTCGAAGAAATTCAAGCCTGGGTTTATTCCTCATCATATTATCTTTGTCATCAGTTTCTTCTTCTGAAGTAACTAATTTATCCTCTCTCTGAACACTTTCTTCATAAGCAATAACTAACTATGAATCTAGACAATTTCTTATTTTTCCTTTACAATGTCTTTGTGCCTGTAATTGACCCTTTCTAATCCAAGTGTGCTTCGATACCATGGGCTGCTACTGGAAATTTAATGGAGAGTGTCTAGATTTTTAGTTTTGGCCCTTTTGAAACATCATTTGTAATAACTTGTAACATTTCAGTCTTATGTGCCCAATTACTCCACAAAAGTGACATATAGGTATGAACCTCTGATTTTTCTTTGAGATTTCTCCTTGGACAGATCTGGTCGCACCAATTTTCTCATCATTCAACTTGGAACATTCACCTCTATAGCCAATGCCTTGAAGATCTCCTTTAACCTTAACAATTTTCAACAACTTTTCTAGTTTTTCGGTACCTCCATTTAATATTCTCATTCATTTTCTGCACTGACCAACTCCAATTTTGTTTCACCAAGCTCATCTAATGTAGACGACAACTTCTTCTCTAGATCTTAAATGATGTTCTTCATGGAAGTGTTTTCCTCCTTCAACTTCTGATTTTTCTTACATGTTTGGGCCCATTTACTATACATTAACTCATAGGCTTCATAAATAGCTTCCTTATTATCATTTGAAGTACTGTCATCACTGTCATAATATGAGCTTGAGCTTTGAGCTGAATCGTTTGCATTTTTCCTGAAATTTCCCGATTTGCTCACTTTTTCGTCTTCAATTGCTTCCTTCTTGGTTACTGTTAAACAAGTAATTGGACTTTTCCTGTACAAAGTAACTAATGCAGCACTATTCACAACTTCTTCTTCACTTCCAAATTCATTATCACTCCAAGTGCTCGTATAAGATTTCTCTTTTCTCTTCTTCAAGATGTTAGTACACTCCACTTGAACATGTCTGAAGCCTTGACACTCATGACATTGAATTCTCTTTACCTTTATTTCTCCCTTTTGAGTTTTGGCTTATTGTTTGAAGTTGTTGTTCGATGAACTCCAGCCATTTTGCCTAAACTCGGGTCTGTCTTCTTTCACTTTCTTCAGCTACTTACTGACCTATCGTGTTAATAGCTCCATATCCTTATTCTCGTTGGATTCATCTTCTACATTATTAATACCTTTTCCAGTTTCAACATGTAGTGCCAATCTTTTACTTCTTTCTTGTTTACCCCTTAACAGATCCTTTTCGAAATTTGTAAGAATTTCAATTACCTTCTCCAACGACAAGTCATTGATGTCATGAGCCTCCTCGATTGCTGCAATTTTCGGAATAAATCTTGGAGGTAGTGATCTCAACGTCTTCTTGACTAGTTTTAGATTGGAATATTTCTTCCCGAGTTGATGTGCCTGATTCGCTATATCGTGCAATCTTTCATGAAAGTCCCCAATAGTCTTATTCTCACCCATCTTCATCTCTTCAAACCGTACAGCTAACATCTATAGTTTCGACGTTATCACAGATTTTAATCCTTTATGAATAGTTTGCAAAGCATCCCATGCTTCTTTAGCCGATTCACAAGCTGATATCATTGAGAAGCATCCCTTATCAACAACACTGAATATCGCATGCATTGCTTGTGAATTTCCAAGTGAACTTTTTTCTTCTGCTCTTGTCCATTTAGATGGATCTTTTTGAACTGCCTCTCTTTTATCATCAGCAATTATTGGGTGCGTCCACCCATGTACTACCGAATGCCAAGCTCTCATGCCTTGAGCTTGAATGAAGACTTTTATCTGTGATTTCCATATAGGATAGTTAGATCCGTCCAACATCGGTGGCCTGATAATCGATGCTCCTTCTCTTGTGGCTATGTTTGCGAAACTAGGATCTGCACTAACTTGCTACCAAAATTTGAATCGGTGACCTTGCTCTGATACCAATTGAAAAACCGCAAGGGGTAGTCGTTTCGCAAACTTTCAGATTCGTTTCTGGCAAACAAAAAGAATCAGAAAAATTAAAAGAACCAAAAATAAATCAACACTGAAAATTTGATAACGCAGTTCAGCACACCTTGCCTATGTCTGCGGGGCCCTCATCCAGCTTAATAACTTTCACTGAAGTACAATAGATTTAACCAAGGCTTTACTGAGCTGACACCACTCGACCCTTGACACTATCTCTCAACCTCACTTCCCATGAAAAAATTTCACACCTAATAGTACGACCACCTCGTACTAATCTTGATAGAGGATTTTCTCAACCAATCTTTTAACGAAAGAACAATGAACAAATAACTCAAGTAATTAAAATAATAAAGAACTAAAACTAAATATACTTGAGATAGAAAAGAACAACTTCCCGATAAGTTCCGCTTCACTGAAATAGATCTGGAAGTCATCGCAACAACAATGGGCTAATTCACATAAACACCAACACGAAGTCACAATTGCACTGATAACACATTCACCAACCAAAGTATATACAACCCATAAAGAAATCAATTAATAATCGTTGAGCCAATGAAGAATGATGCAGCCAAGACATCACGCACACAACAGTCACTGTTTCATTGAACAACTAATTCACGCAACCACTGCTTCATTATCTTTTGCCGCACAAGAGATTTCTTGCTCTATACCACACACACCCACTGCACCGTAATTACTCTTCAGTGCACCGTTAACACACACACCGCAGCCACTGTTTTTGCTATACGTTGTGGATGTTCAAAGATCGATGACTCATGTTTGGTGACTCTTTGCTGTGAAAGGAAAGACCTCGTCAAAACCGCCTCCCAACACCAATACGCTCTCGCTGCAGGAACTCCTTGCGCATACAATTTTTATTTAGCTATATTCACACACAAGCACCACTCCTTTCTTCAATGCCACACAATCACGTCATTCACTTTGACACACACTCACTTTAGAGATAGAGCACACCTTGGAGACCGTGAATGCAATCCTTCATTTAATTAGAGTCCCACTACAACGTTGATTTCAATCAATAATAAATGCACTCCACTACTTTAGGGACTTGTCTTACACTTACATTTAAAAAATAGACTTTTGTCATAGATAGGAGATAGACTTCTATATTCATCTACTTGGTTGACGCAAACTCACATTGAAGATGGACTTCTACCGTAGATACCAGATGTGCACAAATCTCTCACACAATCAGAGTACCACTTAAATTCAAACATGCAACGACCTTATCCTTTTAATTTCATCAATCCACAAAACCCGCAAATCTGGCAGTAACGATTTTAATTTGCCAACATATCCAGCAGTAAAAACAAAATCCAGCAGTAATTTTTTAGCATCTCTAGCAGTAAAATTAATTCCAATGTCACTATGATGAAAGACTCCAATGTAGTGTAGAATTTCTACAAGTTATATCTTATATGTCCAATTAAAATGCCAAAACTAGATAAAAGATATATACAATGTATCCTAACAATTACCGGCGGTTATATTTATTTTGTCAGTGAATATACCGACGGTTATTCTGCGACAAAGCCTGTCGGTAAAGTTGGCGACAAAATTGGTTATTCCGTCTTTTACTTACTGTCAATATTACCAATGGTATGTTGCTTTCTGTCGAAAAATAGAATTGATTTTACTAACGCACATTTGTTTTGTCGTTAGTAAATTAACAGTTTTTTTTAAAAATCCCGTCATTAAATTTTATTTGATGATCTTATGGTTGATGCATAATTTAAACAGTTATGAATTATCTTTGCATAATATTTTGGTTTGTTTATACATTTAATTTGTTTGATAGAAAGTTGATTGCTGATATAAAGTTAAAATTATCTTAATTGATAATAACAACATTAAATTGTATATAATAAGTATTTGTAATTCAAATGAAATGACTACAATTACACTATTGATTTGGTGACCGCGAATGTTCTAATTGCTGTGATGAGGTGCTACCCTTCCTCTTTAACTCATCCATCTCATTACAGAGCTGAACTATGTACTCCATTGATTGTTGCAACGGAGTTGCTAATGTCTGCACTATGCTCTAAAGCTCATGGATTTCATTGGTTGTCGACCGCCTACTAGATGTTGTTGTACTGGACGTGGAAGAGTGCGAATAACATGTGTTCGCAAATAAACCTAAGTCGAATATTCTTCTACGATGGTCCCTACCACCAACTGCATGAAGATAAGTTTGAGTCTCATCATCATCTTCAGACTACTGAGACTGTTGTTGAATGCTTTCTTGTATTTGGTCCTATCAGAAGGCAATGTTTATATTAGTAAGTGATAATTATTAAGCATTAATATTAAACCATAAATTTCACACATATTTAGTTCTCTATATCGGGTGTTAACGAATGTCACACCGTCATGCTTCTTAGTGTGAGTGTGCAAAAAGAGCTAACGGGGTGTAGGCCTCACGCCTATAGACTTTTCCTGCATAAGAATAAAATGTCATAAGTGAACTAGAATTTATAAAAATTTCAGCAGAGTTTCCTTTATTTTTATGATATTTATCTCATTTCCTCTATTTTTATGATATTTACCCTTGTTGAATAAAGAAAATAACTCAACAACATAGCCATATATGGCACCAGATATTTATAACATTATCATTATCCATAATACATATATTTTCATTCCAAAGTTCACACATCAATTTAAATTGAAATACAACAAAGTAAAAAAAATCAGAATACAAATGTAAAGTGTAAATAATTACAAGTCTCTCTACATGCACGTGGTGGGTAATAGATCCTCCCGTATGTACGGGAAGACTATCTCCCCCCGGTCCTCTACATCTGTTGGTAGAATCACGCTCTGAAATGGACATTGCCTCAAGTGATGTCCAATACTGCTGTCAACGACTCCATATTTGTTCATAAATATAAGGCAGTCATACATCAGCCTTGTGTATCGCACCAACAAAGTCCCGATAACGTGTACGTGCTTGTCTCCCCTTTACTTTATTAATAATCGCGTCAAATTTAGAATCTAAAAAAAATTCTTTCTAAAACAAAAGGAAAAACATTTGATAAATACTTATAGTGTAATAATATTTATCTAATTAATGTATAAAAATCAATTAAAAAAGAAAATAATATTATTTTTTGTACCTAAAACTCCTGATAGTAAAATTCCTTTGTGGCCTGAGAGATATTCTTCCATACATAACCCTTAAGATCATTCTTCTCCTTGAATTTGGATGTTATGTTTCTTGAACACAGTCCAGACAAAATCAACCTAATATAAAAACAGATAATTTTATACCATTGTTAAAATTTAAACATATAACTTAATTATAAACATATAGTGTTTCATGTATTTTCACTTACAGATTATTGAAAATTGTGATGTAAGTTCTTCCATCAGCTCCCTCAACTCCAGATTATTGAAAATTGTGATGTAAGTTCCTCCTCTATCCGCATCGTTTACCCTTGATATCTCTCTCGCTATAGGAGTAGTGGATGATCTAAGGGTGGGGGATTGTGTAACAACAAGTATGGAAGGTGATCCCTTATCTGCAAGTATAGTAGCTGGAGGGGGAGGAGGTGATTCAATTCTAGTTGCAGAATGTGATGCTTCATCTGGGCAGTAAGTCACTTCGAATCGTTGTTTGAACCTTGGTCGCATTATATTCTGTTTTCTCTTTGGTGGCATATTTCAACCTAAAATTCATATTTGATTGAATTTTCTAGAAATATAACAATTTGAATTCAATATTTTACATAATATATTGAAAAGGAAATAATTGATTTGTTGAATATAATATTCAATTACAAACGTAAATTAATCGCTATTATCACTTAATTGTAAATCAAAATCATCATCTTTTTTTTCCTGAAGAATTAGAATCAAACTCAGGCTCCTCTTCAGATCTCTGGCCCTCTTCATCCTCTCCAGATGAAATTTCAACATATTCATTAGATGGATGGTTCAAAGGTTTATTATCATCATATGTGACAGATGCATTTATTTCATAAACATCTTCCTGAAACGCTTCACTTTCAATTCTCTGTCCTCCTTTTCTATGTGATTCAAAAACACCTCTAGGTTTAACTTTGCAAACGGCCAACCAATCTGGCTTATCTCGTTGTAAGTTGGGAAAAGAGACATAATACACCTGGATTGTTTGCATTGCCAACACGAAAGGTTCAAATTGTCTAAATCTTCTTCGCTTGTTGATTTCAACTAGATTATACAAGCTATGCACTTTTGTACCAACATTTGGAGTTGAATCAAACCAGTCACATTTAAATATCACACTTCGCTTTATTAGCAATGCAGGGTACTCAATTGCAGGTATCTCAATAATTTTACCATAGTAATCCATCAAGTCTCCCTGTATGCAAACTCCACTATTTATTGTTGACATGCTATGACCATTTCTCCAATACAACATACATCCCAATTTGCAACAATCAATCTTTTCAACAGGCAAACCAAGACCTTTAATAAGTTTCTTTATACTGTAAAAACTATCAATCATTGTATGATCAGGAGGCAATGATTCATTGTACCATCCAAGAATTTTATCAAAACTATGTTCAGAAATATGCCTTTAGGACTTTATGTTCAATATTCAAGCAATTGAAGACAATTGAGTCATTGTCTCACAATTTGACCATAATTCTTGATCAACTGAGTGTAGTAAGTCAAAAAACTGTTTTGTATATGGGTTTGGTTCTTCTTCAAGATTTTCTATATTTTCTTAAAAGGTATAACCGATGACATCATAAACCATTTGCATGTAAGGATTTTTATTTGCATCCACATTATTTGTTCTAAATCTAATCCTCCCTTCAAACTCATTTAAGTTAACTAACGATTGTACTTCATTACCCCTTGAGGTGTTACAAATCAATAGTTCCCCATGTCGTGTCCACTCAAAATAATTTGGGACAAATCCTTTTCTCAGCAAATACCCATTCACTTCATCAATAGGAAGGAAACAAATGTGTTTGCACTTTTTACAAGGATATTTGATCTTTGTGCCATCCATATATGCAGGTTGAGAACATGAATAATGAATAAAAGCTTCAACTCCCTCAACAAACTCAAGATTAATGAAACCATTAGCTGCTAATCATCTATACATCGAAGATCTATCAACATTACTCATTTCTGCAAAATTGTTAATTTCAAACAGAGATTCCATAGTTAGTATCCTTCATGTTCCCCAAAGTTTACAGAATATCTAAACTTTACATAACATCCCCCAAATTATTAACTAATTGAATTAATCACCTACAATTGATTTCAAAACTATGGTACGTGACATTGTTTATACCTGTGAATCAAGAAAACAAGTTCTCGTTGTGACTCCTAGGCTCATGAAGTTTTTCACCGATAAGCCTCACGGGAGCTGCATCATGGGTTATGGGTTAAGGTTTATAGGTTAAGATCAAAAGTTAATTAATAAATGTATGGATTTGGGTTCCTCTTTAATATTTTTGGCAACTATCTTGTCTGTATTCTCGAATATCGCAAAATTATTTATTAACTGAAGATCTTTTTTTTTCGTTTCTAATCATATATGTTAGAAGAGATTTCAAAGATGTACTTAAAGACGTGAAAGAGAAAAGCAATAGCTGCTTGCTTTGGTACGGGAACCCCGTAATTACTGGCGTGAGTTGATCTATTACTAACGTTTCATAGAAGTTAAATACATTTATTCTTAAATTTTGTATAGTACGTAATGTTTTAATAAAGCAGATAATTTAACTATTATTTAAGTTATTAATTAAATTTAATAAATTTAAATTATATGGAATATATTATTAATAACATAAAATGATTTACTTAATTTTATAAAGTTGGAATTTTTAATTGAATGGTTTAGATATTGTCATTGAAATTTAAAATAAATGTTAGAAGTTTGATATTTTACCTAAATTTATTATGTACTAATAATAAATATAATAAGTAAAGATAAAAATAT
>JAOTAW010074605.1:0-10172 GCA_025629945.1 Erythroxylum savannarum
ACTTTTATACCACCTCTCTTTATATATTTTACCAAAAAGAAATGTCCCATTAGAAAGCGTCAACCCTCTTCTAACTTTATTTTCCTTTAGGTCAGTGACTCGATATCAGGAGAAGATGGGTAGGGGGATTAGGTTTCAAATTTTCATGATCCAACACGTGCAAGGGACACGCTTATGATATCAACAACTATTGACTCTTATGACTCAAAAAAGGGTGTCTTGTATCACAATTGAAAGGTTTTATCTGAATATGCATATACCCAAGCAAGTAAGAATATACAGGTTATAAGTGGGTGGATTTGTTTTTACTATACAACCATATTGTAAGGTGAAGGAACATCATTTTGGAAATGGTTGTTGCACTTTCATGTCACTTAGAGGACAAGAAAACAGAAACCCTCCCATCGTGATCTCGCAGATGTGATGTTGGAGCCAACTTCTCACCTGCTCTCTTTTCTTTCACGTACCAAAATGAAGGTGAATTATATGGTTTTTGACGTACCACTAGAACGGGACTCTGGCCTTTAAATCGCGTCAAACCCGACATTGTTGGATTGAAACACCAAGCATCAGTTAACAAGTCAACACCTCTCACACATTGTTGTTGATCTAAACAACTGAGATCCAACGAACTAGTACTATATACGAGGCCACCCAACGCAGACTCTTTGGATCAATTTTGACAAGGAAAGCACTGAACTTTGAAATGGATCACGCCAAGCCAATAGCACCCGGACATGATTTATAAAAGTTGAATATCGGTATCCAATATACGGTTAGGTTCTTGCATGCAGGAGATAAAACAATAAAGGAAAAAAATATCTTAATCAAGTGGCAGGAAAATTTTAAGTAACGTTTTACTTCAGTCACCATAAAAATTGTGGAGGAGACCTTGAAAAATATGTGAAGAACTCCCAATAAAAAATAAAAAAGGGTTCGATATTTGTCACTTTTTATCAATTATTTTCTTTGAAACTGCACTCAAGATGTTGGTTAGGGGACTTGATTGCTACAAACGAAAGAGCAATAGGCTTCGCACGAGGATGTGGACTTTTTAAACTGAGTAATTAGGGATGTTTAGTGCACATTATTTTAGGGTGTTAATTGCAATGAGTTACATCGTGCGCCCATTTCCAAGCAATTATAAGGTCATTTTCTGATCCCCAAAAAATCACCTTCGACTTCCAGCTTCCCCGTCACTCTTCAACACCTTTTCAAAAAAGACATAATTACTTTGTTCGGTTCTCCAAAACTCTCTGTCCTTTTTGCAAATTTCGATCATGGATGACTCTCCGTTTCAATTAGTAACCCTGATTAGAGCTCGCTTTTTCTGTTAAGTCAAGATTAGCCAACTACCAACAGTGGCTGTAATTATCAAAATTGACTAGAGAGAGGGAAAAAACAGAAGAATGAAACTATAATGTTACGCACGCAACGACCAATTCCTCAATCGCTTGTTCCTTTTCTGTTGTCATCATCATTTTCCGTACACAACTTGGTTGGTAACTCTGGGCTTTAGGTACTTAAAATTTTAAATTTTCTTAAATTTAGTATTAAATAAAACGTTTATAAATTATGTCAAAAAATTAATGTAACTTGTTTATTAGATAGTATGTGAATATTTATTTATTAATCACACTAATAAAATTTGAACTTAAAGATGAATCACTAAATTTAAAATTTTAAAATGTTTAATATTAAAATTAAAAAATAGATATTTTAAATATTATTATTTTATTGTAAATTATCGTTTAAATACTTCTTGTGACAGCCAAGTCCAGTCTCTGTCTTTTTTTTTTTGGTTACAATCAAGATAAACTAAAACTACCTCATAAAAAAAATACCATAGGCATCAGCTCAAATAATCAAGAAGAGAGTGTCAGGAATAACATCCCAAACTTGAAAAGTAGAATCAAAACCATAACCCAATTTAGCTAGATAATTTTCGACAAAATTACCTTCACGAAACAAATGTTAAAGAGCAACTCCAATTTCAAACAAATAAGGCTTGAATATCCAATTTCGTGAGTAGCCCTGGTTAACATAAAACATTGCGTCCACAATTGTAATTTCGATTTCTGTGACAAAAGAATAAATAAAGACAGATACAATACTTAGTACGTCCACACCAGAATAATGTAGTAAAAACACGAGATAAAATCACAAGGGGTGGCGTGGTGGTAGCTCGCCTCTGCTCCTTAACCATGTGGTTGGGAGTTCGACTCCCACCCACAGGAATGGAACGTTCCTGTGATCAGCCATTTACCGTTTCGTGCAAGCTCCCGTGGCGAGTCCGGATTAGTCGAACACCCACGTGGTGCCGGAAACCAAATGGTTTATAAAAAGAAAAAAAACACGAGATAAACCAAACACAAAAAGGGGAGAGGATCTTCCGACTCCGACCACCAAATCTACGAGACAGCAATAATAAAACACACAAAAGTCTCCCCTCCCACGCGACCTGCCTTTTATCAAATATGATTTGGACTACAGAGCTCTCCGCGGCGCAATCTGATTAGTGCACGTGGCGGAATCTGCAAGGTCAGTCATAGTGACATGGCTGTAATTATAATACAGCCGGATCACCGTCGGGGATCTTAATAGAGAGCGCATGCATTAAGCGCACGCTTTGGGGCTCGCGGTTCCATATAAGAGAGAGTGGGTTTGTTTTGGTCAAATGAGCACGCGAAGCTTTGAGTGACAGGCGGTGTACGGTAGAGTTTATAAAGGACGTATGGGATAATAGAGAGAATTGAGGATTTAGATTAGGTGGTGGCTCCTTGCTTTCTGGCTGTTTAAATGATTTCGGGTGATTAAATTTTCGTCAGTAAATATTTTGGAGCAATAAATAAGAAGCTTTGGCGGGACACAACTCTCACTCACTACAGTCTTAAGAACAGAAATGCTAATGAGCTTCAAATCACTAGTACCGAAAAATCTGCGCCTACTGTTCTCAACGACATTCAACTCATCTGTTACGAGAACATGTTACCAAAGATTTAATGAACAGGGGAATTAAAGCCATGCTAATGAAAGGGACACAGAGAAAGGAAACAAGTGTAGAATGATGGTACGAGAGATAGGACGTGTTGCGCGTGGGGTCAACCTGTGAGAAAAGAATGAAATTCCTGGCTCTGGTCATTTTCCAGGAAGTAGCTAAAGAAAAAGTAGGACTTTTAGAAGCATAGTCTTAGTCTGGAGGCGCTGCTGCTGCTTCTGTACGACGAAAGAGCAAATGGTTGTGAACTGAAGATGGGAAGCGGATTATCCCCCAGTCCTCAGCCTTTCGAATCAAACAACTGCATCTGCATGCGCTCAAGTTTCCTTTTTTACTTTTATTTTTACTACTAAAGACACAATTGAACTTTTTCTTTTCTTTTTTAAAAATTAAAAATATATAATAAACATCGGTATGCAATTGCAAATGCAAGGTTTGAACTCATTGTCATTGTCTGCCATTTGATTATGCCCAAGACTAAGAGTTGTCTTCAAGGCTCATTTTGGGCTCAAAGTCCACAACACTCTTGCGTCGACCCCATTTAGCAGCATCACTATATTCTCGGAATAAGACGTTTAATCATAATAATGTAATTACAATCAATTAAAATTACATAAAAAATAAAATTGATTTAACTAATCATGGGCTTGAGTTGCGGATAAGATACAAGTCTTCCCTCGGCCTCTGAGTATCTCTCCCGCCACTAATTATATTTGTCTTTTCTCTTGCCACATTCAATTCCAGATAAATATATGAAAATAATTAAGAATCGTACCAAATAATAAACCAATAAGAAGAGAAATTTAATATTTAAAGATTCAACCGGTATTTGATAAGAGGGCTACGTCAAATGTGGAAGTGGACTAAAACTGATAGATCAAATCAAATGAAAGTGGACTGAAAATGATGGACTAAGTGGATTGAAAATGATGGAGCTAACCAAATATGGAGGTGGACTGACCCAACAATGACTTTCAATGACTTCACACATCCACAGATCTAGACCCAATTATTTCTTGTCTTCTTGTATATAGTCCTAGAATGTTCTTCTGTAACAGAATTGCACCAGCTGTCGATTCTATTACAGATTCCCACACGCAGTAGCAAATAGTTGTCCTTAGCATGCGAATAGCAGTAGCAAATAGTTGTTCTTAGTATCAGTATAAATATCCTTTCTGTACATATCAAAGATATGATGAAATAAACATTTCTTCATCAGTATAAACCTCTTGTTTTTCATGGTATCAGAGCCTAAGGTCTGATCCAAGTTACGACACCCATTTACCAAAAATGTCACATACAACTGAGAGTGATGCTAGTAATCCAGACCTAGAAAAATACTCCATTATAAATACTGAAAACCCAGGTGTTATCCTTGTTACCACTCTTTTCAATGGTAACAATTATCTAACTTGGAGCAAATCAGTGACAATTGCTCTATGCGCCAAAGACAAACTCTCCTTCATGGATGGAACGTGCATGCAACCAACAGAAGACGCATCATTGCTTACCAGATGGAGAAGGACAGATTCCATGGTTAAATCCTAGATCCTTAACTCCATGACCAAGGACTCAGTGATGCCTTCCTATCATTCTTCACTACTAGGGCACTTTGGGAGGAACTGAGAGAGAGATTCGGAGAAGCTAACGGACCAATGCTGTACCAAATAGAAAGGGAAATTAGTTCTTTCAAATAAGGTAATCTTACCATTTCTGCATATTATACAAAGTTAAAGAAGTTTTGGGATGATCTAGCTAGCTTAGATCCAACACCTACATGCACTTGTGATGTTGCCAAAGCAGTTATGTCCAAAGAAAACACACACAGATTAGTACAGTTTTTGATAGGCCTAAATGAGGAATATGAGCATGCAGTAAATCAGGTTATGCTGATGGAACCTTTGCCCATGGTGAATAGAGCCTTTTCCATGATACAAACAGTCGAGAGACAAAGGATGGTAAATGCTAACGACAGAAACTTGAATATAGTTATGATGGTGCGACAGTCCAACCCAAGTTTCAAACAAGGAAGCAAAAATAGCAACGACAGTGGGAGAAAACCCTTCATTAAAAAGGAAGATAAATACTGTGAAAAATGTGAGAGCACAGGCCATACCATAGAGACAGGCTTCAAGATACATGGGGTGCCCGACTGGTATAAGGAACTAATGGGGCAGAAAAATAAAGCTCACCTAGCCATGAGCAGTGATACTCCTGTAGACATCCAACAAGAAACTAGTGAGTGCACTGAGAAGGCTGGACAGATCCCACAAGACCTAGCCATCTTCATACAACAGGAAATATCTAAAGCCATCAAAGGAAAGGCTACTGGAGAGGTAAAGTTAGGCGAGCTGGCAAACTTTGCTTGTAACAACACAAAACAAACTCATATTCATAATGCAGATAATGAGTGCATATGGTTGGTTGATTCAGGAGAATTGTCACACATGGTCACTAACCTAGACTATTGCAACAAACATGAGAAAAACAACATATACGAACCAGTCACACTACCAGATGGCACCAAGCAGCAAGTAAAGCACATATGTCAGACTAGCATTGGTGACAAGATCACTCTTGATGAGATTCTGCATATTCCAAATTTTTTCAAGAACCTATTATTTGTAAATAAACTTTCTACACATAATGACATTGATGCACTTTTTGTATCTAACAAGCTATTTTGCAGGACTTACGGACTAATGGTGTTATGGCAGCCATCGAGGCTAGAAGTGGATTGTATGAGCTGACCACCAAAAACCTATTACCCTCAGGAACCTTGAAAGGTCCTTCTCTAGATTTTTACAAAACTAGGAATGTTGCTCTCAATGTTTCTGTTTCTCTTGATGTTTGACATAGTAGGTTGGGACATGTTTCTAAAGAAAAACTGAAACATATTAATGAGATCAAGTTTTCAAATTATCTCTCATCTGAGTGTCAAATTTGTCCTATGGCATAACAACACAGAAAATCCTTTTCCAAAACATGAAATCCAAACCAACACGCCCTTTGAACTCCTATATTTGGACCTATGGGGACCCTATAGGATACCCACTCTAGATGGAGCCCAATTTTTCCTAACCATTGTAAATGATTACTCAAGAGCCACCTGGACCTTCTTACTTAAACACAAAGACAATTGATATCCCACAATAGCTTAGTTTGTCAAATCCATTGAAAAGCAATATGATGCAAAAGTCTTGAAGATATAAACAGACAATGGGAGAGAATTCATAAACAATGAATGCAGAAATTTGCAGACATGGGCATTTTACATAAGAAAAGTTGTCCATATGCCCCACAACAAAATGGGGTAGTAGAGATAAAACACAAACATCTATTGCAAATAACCAGAGCACTATTGTTCACAGCAAACCTAACTAAACATTATTGGGTGAAGCTCTCCTCACTGCCACCTACCTCCTTAACCGAATCCCTACAAAGGCCCTGCAGTGGACAACACCCTATGAGAAGTTACATAGAAGAAAACCGACTGATAAACACTTAAAGGTATTCGGGTGCTTGTGCTTTGCTCTTGATAAAACACCTAGCATAACCAAATTGGACCTTAGAGCTTTAAAATGTATCTTTCTAGGGTACATGCTAGACTTCAAAGCATACAAAGTCATGGAAATTAGCACAAACACTATTTTTAGTTCAAGAGATGTAACTTTTCATGAGGACACCTTTCCTTTTGCCAACCCACAGAGCAACCCCAAACCAAACCCAGTACCACTTTTCCCTCACAGCCTCACAGATAATGGTTCAGACACATTCAGTGACATACAAAGCTCATCAAACACACCACATATAGACACTTCACCAAGAACCGAAGAAACACTACCTTAACCTAGCCCTATTACCAATTCATAAACTACCATCAACCACAATATCAGAAGAAGTCAGAGAACTCATACCACACTAAGATACCTTGATGACTATGTCCACCATGCCTCTGCTCTTCACTCCACTTCTATCCCCGATTCTGCTAACATAACATCACAAGTTTGTAGTCTTGCAGGGATGGCAGAAGACAAGGAGTTAGCCTTCCAGGTCATGCACACACCAAGATATAAGGAATTTATAGGTAATGTATGCACTGCTTTCGAACCTTTGTCTTATGAAATAGCAAGAAACTCAGTGGGATGGGTAAATTCTATGAATGAACAACTAGCTGCATTAGAAGCAAACCAGACCTGGGTATTGATCAAATTACCTAAGGGGAAACGAGCCATAGCATCAAAATGAGTGTATAAGGTGAAGCACAACCCAGATGGTACTGTTAATAAGCTAAAATCAAGGCTGGTGGCAAAAGGCTTCAATCAAAGGAAAGGAGTAGACTACTCAGAGGTATTCTCCCCCGTCGCTAGGATTGTGACAATTTGGACTTTCCTAGCTATAGCTACAATTAGAAAGTCGCCTATACTATGTGATATTAATGATGCTTATCTCCACGGCCACTTGGGGAAGAAATTTACATGCTACCACCACAAGGTTATGCGAAAGCTAGGGCGGGGAAGGTTTACAAACTGATGAAGTCCATCTATGGACTCAAACAAGCGGGTATTGACCACAAAATTAAAGAGTTTGGATTTCAACAAAGCTGAGGCAGACCATTGCCTCTATACTAAGGGAGAGGATGACAACTTTACTGTCATCCTCATCTAAGTGGACGACATACTTATTACCGGTGCAAATGAGGAACACTTAAGCCATATCAAGGACTCACTGCACAGAGAATTCACAATCAAGGACCTAGAGTATGCAAAGTTTTCCTAGGGTTAGAAATAGCCAGATCTGAGAAAGGAATGCTACTCAGTCAGGGAAAATACATAAAAGATATTTTACAAGAAACAAATCAACTCGATTGTAAGCCAAGCACAACACCCATAGTCCCGGAAAAGAAACTTACCACTGATGAGGGCGAGCTTCTCCACGATCTCGAACTCTGCAGAAGGATTGTGGGTCAACTTCAACACTTGAGTTTCACCAGACCCGATCTTACCTACATCACACAACAGTTAAGTCAATTCATGCAGTCACCGCGAGAGCCACACTGGAGGGTCGTAAAACATGTCCTCAAGTACCTCAAAGGAACACAACATCAAAGTTTATTTTACCCCTCAGACTCCAACCTACAACTCACCGCTTACTCCGACGCAGACTGGGCGAGCTGTCTGTTCAGTTGACAATCTTTGACTAGGTTTTGCATATTTCTCGAAAAATCTCCCATATCGTGGAAAACAAAAAAACAAACCACTGTCAGCAGATCCATAACAGAGGCCGAGTATAGAAGCTTAGCTTCAACTATGTGTGAGTTAAAATGGATTATTCAACTCTTATAGTGTTTTCAGGAAGCGAGAAGGAGCCATACATTTATATTGCGATAATCAGGCGGCGATCTACATCTCGAAAAATCCTGTCTTTTATGAACGAACAAAACACATGGAGATCGATCTCTATCTTGTGCGCGTTGCGGCAAACTCAGGTCTTCTCGATCTCTAACACGTACGCAGCTGACATCAACTTGCAGATCTATTCACGAAGCCTCTCACCGCACGCGTCTTCGAAGCCCTAATTTTTAAGTGCGAATCTGTTTGCCTCTCTGGAGCTCCAACTTGAGGGGGGCGTGATAAGAGGGCTACGTCAAATATGGAAGTGGACTGAAACTAATGGATCAAATCAAATGAAAGTGGACTGAACCCAACCAAATATGGAGGTGGACTAACCTAACAATGGCTTTTAATGACTTCACACATCCACAGATACATGCACAGATCTGGACCCAAAATTTTATTTCTTGTCTTCTTGTTTATAGTCCTAGAATGTTCTCCTGTAACAGAATTGCACCAACTGTCGATTTTGTTACAGATTCCTACACACAATAGCAAATAGCAGTAGCAAATAGTTGTCCTTAGCATGCAAATAGTAGTAGCAAATAGTTGCCTTTAGCATCAGTATAAATATTGTTTCTGTACATATCAAAGATATGATGAAATAAACATTTCTTAATCAGTATAAACCTCTTGTTTTTCAGCATTGAACTATTATAAAATTAATAAATGATAAATAAAATTAAAATACTTTATTAAAATAAAATACAATAATATTTATTAATGTATAATAAGTCCATATTAAATTTAATAATTCAAACTAAAAATTAAATATAAAATAAAAATTAAATAAAAAGTAACAACTAAAATTGTATTTATTAATGAGGTTGTCTCTCACCCCTCAGATTCTCTGTCCCCTCTACCCTGTCCCAATCCTATCCCACTTCATCTCAACCATCCATTTATGTGGGACCCACATAAATGGATGGTTGAGATGAAGTGAGACAGGTAGAGGGGGCAGAGGATCATGTCTCATCTCTCATCATCATCAAAAATTCTAAATTCTAAAAAATTATTTAAAGGCTCATAAACTAAACTTTCATCTAAAGTATTTGTATTATCTTTTATTGCATTTGAATAAATTACAAATGAGCAATGTATAGAATTATTTTTTATTATAATATATTATACTTTTAATTTTTAAATATATAAAATAAAATATTAACTAATCATCAGTGAATATTCTTAATTCATTCGTTGTGGCAAATGCATTTTTTGATAAATTGTCTTTTTGAGTTTACTATAATCAAGATCAAGAGATAATTCTTCTACTTTGATCCCAAAATCAATATATCAATACAATCAACATTAATATTGGATCATATATTCTCTTCTTACTAAACTCTTAAGTAGATAATAGATAAATTATATAATTAATAATAAAAATTATAATTATTAAGAAATATAATTCAATTAATAAGATACATCTTCTTCATCATCAAACTATAAACAATGTAAATAAAGTTATTGAGTCCTTGATATTCTAAATGATCTCACTTTTTTGTGAGAATATATTTAAAAAAACACTTTAATTACGTTTACAACCTAATATAGAAGCCATTTAAATGAGTAATCTAATAGTGACACAACCCGCCTTTTTTCGCCGTGTTGGCACTAGGGAATGGGTAGGCTTAATGCCAACAAAACCCGTAGTAAGCCCAACTTTTCTATATTCTACTAAAAATCTGGCATGACCTATTCATCATCTGATAAATCCTTATACCTGCTTAATAGGTTGTAAGAAGTAAGGATCTAAATCTACAATGTTCACATCCAACATC